>VXBQ01009480.1:98574-133027 GCA_013400175.1 Phainopepla nitens
AGAACAGACATTGCTGAGAGAGAGATTGAACTGGAAACAAGTTTCAAAACATGGCCTCGTGAACAGAGCAGATATTTGGGGGAGAGTTAGAGCTGTGTAAGATGTATTGTAGCAAGACCACGTAGAATAAAAGCAATAATGATTGGTGTTAGAAGTATTAGCAGCATTGTGTGGCAAAAGTTAGTAAGCTGAAAAATATTTATAATATATTGTAATTAGAAAATAGTTTAGCTTCTGATTGACAGGCGTTGTGTCTAACATCTTCTGTGTCGCATCCATCAGTAAGACTGATAATGGAATAAAGTCTTTTAAAATGTTTCTTAGTTGCCTCATCTTTATTAGAGCTGGTATTTTTTAATCCAACACTGAGGGGCCGGGCTGAGGGGCGCCACTGCCCACCGGTGGAAAGAGAGCGCTGGAGACTTTTCTGACACACTTTGCTTCAAGTTTATGCCCAGGGCCACTCACTTGACTTTTTCCAAACTCCTACAAGTCTTGGGTGGGTGATGGTAAAGATGAACCAGGGGATCGGGATTCGCTGCCTTTGTCTGAGGAAGGCTTTGTGTTCGAGTGCTGGCGAACACCCCCCTGTGCTTGCTCAGATCTTGTCCTTAAAGTGCTCCAGTCTCATGTTCATACATTTCAGTGGCCTCTTCCTGACTTGTTAGTTGTGTTTTGGAGGTCTCCGCCAGACTTACGCGAGTTTTTCCCAAGTGCACAAATTCATCTCGCCTCTGGGTGGGCAGGCATTTAAAATTAAAAATATTCTCTGCCCGGTGAGCTATTTCATTCCCTTGGGAGCTGAAGGAGCACTTCCCTGGGCTGTGGAAGTGCAGGGAGCACCATGGACACGAGCAGGCACGCACAGCTCTGCTGGCCGGGTAGTAAAAGTTTTATGGTTTAATGTCTCCTGTGTTGAACTCTTCTTGGACAGAGAACAATATACTCGTATCTAAATATATGGCTGCACTAAAGCTTCAATGACTCTGGTTTATTTCAAATGTGAGTTCATCAGCCCCCTTGCATACAGTGAAACAGAGAGCAATTGCATTTGTTTCTCAGGTGTTGCTTTCAGGGTATCAAGGCTGCAGGGCACAGATGGGCTGAGGCATTGGTTGTGGGTTAGAATATTCATGGATCAGATATTACTGAAATACTACTTTTCAGAAGTGGCCTCGTTCCAAGTGAGTGTGCCTTTTGGTGTGATGCTGTTTGGTTTTTTTTTCCCTTGTTTTTTTTTGCCTTTTTCCCCCTTCACCAAAAAAAAAAACAACAAAACCCAAACAAACAAACAAACCAAAAACCAGCAAAAACACAAACAAAAAACCAAACCAAACCAAAAACTCAAAAAAAAAAAAAAAAAAACCAACAAAAAAACAACCACCAAAAAAACCCCACCTATATTTGATGTGAGATTTTTCTTAAAATGATGCATTTAGGGTAGGGTATGGCTCTGTCACAGTCAGCAAATACAGCACAAGTTTATGCCTTTGGGGTTTAAGGACCAATTGCAAGGCAAGCTGCTCAGGCGGACAATCTGTATTGACAAGATATTCAAGCACTCCATTTTCTTAATGTGTTTTCTCTTTTCTCTGCCTGCTCTAGGAAACAGGCTGTAATTTGTGTCCTATGTGTGCTCTCCATTGAGTCGAGCATGATCTGGGCTTTGATGTAGGGTTTCTAGTGAACTGAACATATGTGAACATATATGGCTAAATTGTTTTGCCTTGCTGAAGTTGACAAGAGGTATTCTCAAACTGCTCTTTATTCGGAGCAATGAGACCTTTTTTGTCTCTCTTTGCGTCTCAGGCACACTAAAGTTATTAACTGGGGGGAAATTATATCACCACCATGTGATTTCTTTAAAAATCATCCAGCCAAGGAAGTCAGTTTTCTTATGGTAATAAGAAATGAGTATGTCATCTGATGTTCTTTTCATAAGCTTAATTTAACTGCTTCAGGGGAGATAGGCTGCTTTAAAAACAACTACTTTAATTAGCATTAAATGGTTTGAATTTAAGTGTTTTGTGGGGAGGACTTCATTGGTAATGAGATAAATTTTAGATTGACCATATAAGCACATCTTGCATGTGTTTAAGCTTTCTGTTTCTCGTGGGTTTAGTCAGTTTTCACATACACAAACTCTGGATCAGATGAGCAACTGAAATGGAGCACAGCTGTGATGACAAGAAAAGAGCTGTGCCCACTTGTGCCAGCTGAACTTGTGTCCCCTCTATGGTCACACTTACATGTGATTTATTTTTAAGTAGAGGATGGGATGGCTTATTGGTAGATACAGGACTTACTGTCAGAAATCTAAGTTTTTATTTCCGCCCTGGTCCTGACTTGTGCAGCCTGAAGCAAGCACATAGTTCCTTTAACTCTTTGTCTATAAATAATTATTAAATTAAATTCAGTGATGCATAGAATAGTATAAAGACTTAGATTAGTTGGCCTGCAGTGTCAGTCAGAGTATGAAAATAAATACCTTTCAAAGCTGTGAGCCAGTTCCTCAGCCATGTTAAGCTGAAATGGTTTCCCTAAACCCCTGGAGGTATCAGGGTAGGTTCATATGAGCTTAAGGCCTGATGCCTCTTGGGAGCTCTTCTGGAGTTGAACCCATACAAAAATATCAGGGTTTGCATACTGGAGATGCTGTAAAGGCTGGAAAGAACCTAAATGTTACTTATTAATGGTCTCTTTTATTAGAAGGAAAAAAGCTTGTGTTAAATTTTTCAAACTGGCAGTGCATTTAAAGCTGAAGCAAATTGGATTCTGCTGGCTGCACAGAAGTGAAATAGGTCACCATCACTACTATGGTGGGCTTTTTTCCTTCTTTGCTTTGGCAACACTCTGCAAAGCTTGAGGAGAAAAATTATACACAGCTGTAGTATACCTACTTTAATTAAAGAAAAATCTATCTATGCATAATCTAAGGGAAGGAAATAATAAAGCTGAGGAAACACGAAAATATCTGCAGGCTACTTGGCTTTGGTAATATGGCATTGCATTGAAAATATATACTGTACTTGCCCAATAGAATGTAAAATATTATTTATTTACCCTGTGATGAGTGCTGACCGACTTACTTCTGTCCCATGTTAAATGGTGAGGGACACAAATACTATCTCCAGGTTAATATTTCACCGTTCTCCAAGTTTTTTGTCCTTGTCAAATATTACATAGCTTCTGTGCGTGGCTGAGCTTTTCTTGTGAGATGTGGTTAGGAGAGGAAAATTAGTTTTGGCCCACGCCATGTAGACCTCCAAAAGAAAAGGCCTGAGGGTGAGATTTTATTTAGTAACCCTTTGCACCCCTGCATAGCAATCAAGTGCTTCAGCACAGCCCCAGATGCCTTAGTGCAGCAGCGAAAGGCGCTGGTTGGTGTGCAAGGGACAGCTCAGCTCCCCCGGTGGCCACAGCAGCACATCCCCCTAGCCCCGGCCTGGCAGAGCGGGTTGGAGAGCCTGTGCAGCGCTTCTGCTCTGGGCTGTGCTGCAATCACACACTGCACTGTCTGCACAGCCCGTGGGGGGTTTGCCTGCCACACGTTTATCCAGCTTCCAGTAACTAGCTGCTGCTCTGTAATCCATATAGAAATGGATTATATTGATATATAGAAATGGATGGGTGCAGAGTACAGATGCCAGTCAGCAGAGCATTCCATGTTCAGCTTCAAGTTCTGGATGTGCATAGAACACCTGTCTTCTACTTCCTAGGTTACTTACATCCTCTGCTCATTCTTTACATGGGATGGGTCAATTTCTTTTCAGTCCCTGTGACCAAAAAAGGGTGTCTGGGTGGCAGAGTAGTGGAGTTCATTTGTTTCACAGAAATGTGTTGCTTCTTACCAATGCAGGCTCCTGATGCTGCAAAGGTCAGGATATCAAGAGTGAATAATAAAAGAGGATGAATGCCCTCCATTTTCATGCAGACAGGTGGGCTGTGCAGGCAGTGGGCACTGGGCAGTCCTTAGCTTTAGGATATCAGTGCTGGCATACACGTAGGAAGATGCTGTTCCCAGATTGTGGGCAGCTATACGAACTACAAAAGATTACCCATAAAAAGTCACAGCTGAAACCAATCAGGATGAGCCCTATAAAAGAGGGGGGGGTGGCTGGTCCTGGGTTAGTCAGAGTCTGCTGGCTGAGCTGAGAGGTAGAAAGGTTAGGGGACAGAGAAGGTAAGGTGCTGTATGAGGGACAAACAGGGCCGGATGAGGACCAGAGAGGAGCTAGCTGGTCATGCAGAAGAAAGAAGGAACAAGGAGACTGTGTGCCGTGGCCCAAGGGTAGGGCCTGAACTTGATGTGTGTTTTGTACTCCTGGGCCTGGGAAATAACAGCAGAAACAAAGTTGAGGGCTCTGTGGTGCTGCCCAAGGAAAAGGGCTGAGTAATGCTGCCCATGAAAGGAAATAGAAAGCTGTGAGAGGAGCTGCCTGAGTAAAGTTCTCCAAAGAGTATCGTGTCCCTCTTGACATGACATATGGTTCCAACTATGACATATGGTTGTGGGCAGCCTCGACACTAGACATCTTGTCTCTAGGCAGACATCCACATTAAATAAGGAAAGACCAGGAGGGAGAATAAGGTGCAACCTGCAAGTCTATGCCAGGCAATCAAAGCATGTCAACTATGCTGTTTGATACTTGGAGAGAATCCAATTTGGTTTCCCCCCCCTTGTACTGAAGGTGGTGAGAAATGGTGAGCCTGGTTCTGTTCCCCTACCACAAAGTTTTAGATAAATATCTCCACACAGCTTGACTCCAGAGGCAGCTTTTCTTTCCCTACTTTGTTCTTTATGTTTAGGCTATTTGCAACTCTCTGACATTTGCTAGAAATTCTATGGCTTTTCTTTCATCAGTGTATATTTTTTAAATTACAGTGTTCTCCTTTTCATCTTCTACATCTTCCAGAAACTTAAGCACTTGTATTTTGCTTGACCTTTTGCTATATGTTGATTCCCTTCTGTCACAGGAGAATGTTGAGTGAGACGAAAACTACTACTTTGTCCCTGTGCTTTCTCCTACATTGTGTCATTTTGTTCTGCTAGACAAACTATTTTTGATTTAGTGGGATTGAAGTATGAGTGCATAATAGATTATCTGTCACTGGACCAAATCAATCATGGTTAACAGTGTATTGACAGGGCATATAGCAACTCTCCTTGACCTGAGGTTTAAAGTACCTGTTGTCAACGTCATGTGGTTCTTGCTCCTGCTTGGCATGAGCTTTGAGGCAGAATATTCTTTATCAGCTCTTTTATTATAATATATGTACCAGTTCTGTCTCTGACTTTTTTTTTTTTTTAATTTTTAACTAATATAGGCCTCCCTTTTAATTTGTGTAGCACAGAAGACCCTGGCCAGGCATTGCTCAGAGTTTTAAAAACAAAAGAGAACTTCTTTTGATTTAACTGGAAGCCAGCCTTTAAACACTTGAGATAATGCTGAGAATTTTCATTGTGTTTAGGCTGCCATTTAATTGCCCAGCCCAGGATGTTTTACATATTCATTTGTGGTACCTGTTTTTGGAGGCAAAGTGTGGAATTATTTTTGTCCATTATGGCAGTTCCTTTGCTTCTTTACTCACTTTAAGCGTTTATGCTTCAGCATTTCTTTCCTACAGCCCTGGGAACTTGTAACAGCATCATTTAATGTTACAGCCAAATGTTCCTGCTGTTTGCTGTGCAGCACCAGAGCTGCAGTAGTTTCTGTTGGAGGAGTCCCTTTCCTCCCCAGTGAGGGGGTTTTGGTATTTGCCCCATGCTCCTGGTGACAAGCCAGACAGAATTGTTCCTCTGGGCTGTGAGGGACAGATGAGGTAGTGCTCTTGTTCCCAGTGGTAATGGTGCTTTTCTGAATTTAGAGATACCAAGGCTGATTTGAGCATGTGAACATCTCTGCTGAACTTACTGGGACTTAAGTTCAATATGTGCTTAAAAGCTGTGCTAAAGTAGGAGCTTATTTTGGGCCACCATGCCTCTTTACAAAGATGAAATAGTGATGTGGAGTAAGTAAAGTAATTACTGCCAAGTGAAAAATAAAAGACTTGGAGGAATATTATTGATGTACTTTGCTACTTCAGGAGAAATGTATTTGGTCAGCTTCCAGGCAAGCAGTGCCTTTGCTGTAGTTTGCCTTGTGGTTTATGGACAAATGAAAATATATTTTGCCTATGAACAATGGTACTAAACCTTCATCTCACTTATCACAGCATCCATAAATTCACACAAGAACGACCCAGCTTCTACCAGAATGGATTTTTTTTTCATTGTTCCTTGTTTTGTTTTATACAAATGGGAGGTGTTTAGCCTGGAGAAAAGGAGACTGAGGTGAGACCTCATCATTCTCTACAACTGCCTGAAAGGAGGTTGTGATGATGTGGATGTTGGTCTCTTGTCACAGGTAAAAAGTGACAGGATGAGAGGAGACGGCCTCAAGTTGTACCTGGGGAGGTTTAGATTGGGTAGTAGGAAAAATTTCTTCACAGAAAGAGGTGTAGAATACTGGAATAGACTTCCCAAGGAAATGAAGGAGTCACCATCCCTGGAGGTATTAAAAAATCATGTAGATATGTCACCTGGGGGCATGGTTTAATGGTGGACAGGGTGGTACTGGGTTGCTGGTTTCCCTTCATGATCCTAAAGGTCTTTTCCAACATGAAGGATTCTAAAATTCTGTCCAAATGCTTTCTTGCATTGTCTCCTAATCCAGACACCCAGTGCCTTCTGTTTGCATAATTAATGGTGTGTTAATATCTCTTCTGCTCCTTATATCCCAAACAGGGGTTCTTTGAAGGGGTAGAAGAAATGTTTTCCTCTGTGGAGCAGCCTGTAAATACATGCTGTTGGCAAGGATGAGGTGGTAGCTTGCTTCCTGTTTGGGTCAGAAGTGAGGAGGTTTTTGGCAAATCTTAGCTCCTGCTCTTCTCTATTTGTTCCTTTTTCCTGTTTGATCTATGCAAGAAGCTCAAAGTGAGATCACGGTGCTTATTGCAAGCTGCCTGGGAGAAAATAAAATTGTGTTCCCAAGCTGATAATCAGTTCAATCCTCAGGCCAAAGGCACAGCCACACACTGGAGGGTGGATCTGCGCATCTCTGCTGCTCCTGCTGGCAGTCCCGTTCCTGCTCCGTTCCCTGGCAGAAGGTGACACCATGCCCATGCGGGACATTGACCTGGGCGTGAGGAGTGAGCATAGCATGGTTTGCATCTGCAGCCCCATAGCATGGTCCACATGACCAGGGCCCAGCCTTCCTGTTGCGAAAACAAGTGGAAAATGTGGAGATGCAAAATACATTTTGTACCCACAGGTATTGCTGATTTACTGGTTTTTGTGGGAGTTCTTGCATGCATGCAAAAGGGTAATTATGTGAACCATATTCCTGGAAAAGCTTCAGACATAATTCTTATGGGAAACAGTATCAGGCACTATCAGTTGATTTGTATGTAGACATCTAAACAATAGATCATGCTTTAAGAGGATCATGTATTGCAAAACTGCAGGGTTCCAGCAGATTTATTTCTTGGGACAGAGCTGTGGAATTAAGTAATTCTGTGTCCTCCTGTATTTTTCATTATGTAAGTGCTTAGCTTCTGGAGACAAAACTTTCAGGAACTTTGAGCATCATCACACACAGACTTCAGACTAACCTTTTGCCAAAAACTTCTAGTGAATGAATGAATTCAAAAGGAAATATCATTCATCATGATAACCTGTAGTCAAGCATAGAGAACACAGGCTGAGAAACTGCATTTTACACACTTTATATTCTTCTCATGGTGAGAATTTCAAGATACCTATCTGTTTGATGGTTTTTTTTCCTTTTTTTTCCCCTCTCAGCTAGATTGTGATATCCATATATTCCTCACATCCAGTCCAGCAGGACTGAAATATAGACCTAGCTCTGTGTGAGAGCTGTGATGGATTTTATAACTGTGTTGCAGAGTTTCACATTTCTGTATGCCAGACCAGGGAACTACATCTCCATTTCAGAAAAAAAAAAAACCTCACAGTGTGCCTACTGTGTGATTTGTGTGCCAGTCACTTCTCTGGTCACTGTGCTCAGCAGACATGCAATGCAGTCCTGCATTTTGCTGGGCTCAAGTCTGAGGAAAGCCATGTTACAAAACAGTGTTTAAAGCTTTTATTAATGCATTTATTATGGTGCAGTGTTGGTTTATCACCTGCAGGAGCCCAAATGTGAAAACAGTTCTGTGACATCCAAGTAGATGTCAACAACAGAGAGCTGGAGCTCCAGAGGTGAAGCCTGATCATTGTTTATAGTAAATATGAAACAAATAAACAGCTGTTGGAGGACAAACAGGTGATACTGTCAGGAATGGTACTGACTTTTGTTTTGAACAAAATAATGAAGTCCTTATTTCCTTACGTCTGTATAAAACAAAGAATTGGTATAAAATAGCAGGTCTGACCTCACTACTTCAAGGTGACATGACCTGATACTTTTTATTCTCTCTTCCTTTGGCTGAGGTGGTTATGATATTGATACAAGTAAGGTAGATGCAGGACGTTTTAAATTGTCAGAGAAGATGCTTTTAATGTTACTTTTTAATGTAACAGTCAAACAGCTGATTATTCTTCTTGCTATGAAGGTAAACGAGAGCCTGGTGGAAGATTCAGAGGAGAGAGAGAGAGAAAGAAGTGGATGTTTTGTATAAGTAATGCCATTGGCTGGGCTGAGGAGAGAGGTGGTGGAAGTGCACAGAGTTACAGAAGGGCATAAGTAGAAGAAAAAAAAGTGTTTCCAGAAATCACAGTTTTTGTTACGAGACTTTTATAGATGCTATCAAAAGTTTTGGCAACAGTTGCTGCTTTAAAGAGCATGGTGTCTTAGGTCACAGATTTAACCCAGAATTTACCTATTTTTTTTTAATTTTTTTTTTAATACTGGAGAGATCTAACTAACAGAAGTATAAGCTGTTTTTTTCAGTTATTTGCTTTTCGCATTTCCTCATCATGTCACTGATGACCTGCTCTGTTCTTGGTTCCCTTGTTGTCCATTCAATAATAATCTCACAAGAGACCTCAGCCTCATTTTCTTAGTGAATTCCATGGCTGCTGAACTTCATCTATGCATGAAATACTAATGCATCTCCTTCCCTTCACTCCAACTCTCTGGACATCTGCTTGTTCCTTCAGTGGCATTCACTGTCACACCAGCTCTTCCAGCCACCAGCATGTCTCCTTTCAAGAGTTCAGAGCACTGTCACCAGCTTATATCTCAGGACTTGAGTGTGACACTGTGCTCCTTTCCCAATAGCTTCCCTGCAGGGTTGTGTTTCCATACAGTCCCTCTTGGTGATTCCAGATGTTTGATAATGGTACCATTGCTGAAAGAAAACGTTTAGCAGGATTAAAGTTAGTCAAACTTTGCTCAATTGAAATGTTTGTTGAGCACAAAAGAAGTGAGATTGCCAAAGATATGAGCAAATGCTGATCCTTCTCAGACTTAGGGTACTACTGAAATGCTGCTCCTTTATCATCCTTGGGGTTTGAGGGGAGAGGTTTGGATTCTTGGGAAGTTTTGTGGTGGCTTTCCAAGCTGGTTACATGGAAGCAATCTGGGCTGCTGTGCTTCCTGGCATAAGGTCTACTAGTGGAGAGATGTGAGAAGGCTTTGGGGTCTTTCCTTTCTCTGTGGTGGGTAAATGCCAAGGCTTTCAATGACTTCAGTTCCAGCTGGGTCACTGGAATTCTGAACTATGTACTTCAGCATAGTTTATGGATTTTAAACCTGCCACACTGTACTTTTATTATAGATATGGTCTTGCGCTTGCAAGCTGTTTTCTTGATCTTTTGCCAGCAAGGCTTTTGTAGCAGTCCTTGGAAGATATACTGTCGCAGCTCTCCTTTATAATATCTCTCATTAACACCTCTTTGGCATCTCGAAGAATTTCTTCTTTGCTGGAGATTGGAGCAGTTGATTAAGAAGCCTTTTGCTGTCCTCAGGCAATTTCTCAGTTTTCCACCTTGTTTCAAATCTACCTTTCTTGCAAAGGTCCTGGAAAAAGGTTGTGGCAGGGCAACTGCAGCCCTTACCTTCATGGTAATAATAAACTGTTGCAAAAATTTCAATCAGGCCAAAGCAGAGAGACAGCTTTAATGAGGATGTGTAGTGACCTTCTGTTTCATAGTAGGTGGATTCTGGCACATTGTCAATTTTAATTCTTACTGATCTTCCTGTGGCTTTTGATACCAGAGATCATAAGTTTCTCTTAAAATACCTGTAGATGCTCCCGAGCCCTGTAGGCTCCATTCTGACATTCCTTCATTAGGATTTGCCTCAGTGGTGCCAGATTGTCGCTGTAAATATCTCATCTTCAGATATTGCCCCTGTGAACTGCCAGGTTCCCCAGGGCTATGAATTGGGCGGGTCCCTGGGGTTCCTCTATGTATATGTGAACTACAGCTTGCATTGCAAAACTTGTACACATCATAATGACCTGCAGAAAGGGCTTGGACATGTTTTGTTCTTGCAACTATTTCTGTGTATATGACAACAGAACTTGCCTGACAAAGTGCAGACTGTAAAATGTTGCAAAAGTAAATGCAAACAAAAATGGAGTTCTGTTTTGGAGTTGTCTATTACCTCATCTTGATTGAACCACATTTTGCAGTGTTTTCATAGCAGAGTGTGGCTGAGCTCCTGGTTCATGGTATCCATTCAATTGAACTGCCCTTCTTAGGAGCAGAGCTAGCTAGTAATTTACCTTCTGATTCAGTGTGTATATCCTCAAACTGTGCTCGCCTGTTTGGATCACATCTCACTTTAAAATGATTTCTAGGTTCTCTTATTCACAACCACTGTGGATTTAGCTGTGGGAGCTGAATCTGACAGGGATTATGAATTGGAATCCACCACCACCACAGTTCACAGTCCAGAGTATTAAAGTGAACTGAAATCAATAGTGGTTTACATTATAATGTTCCTGCCTCTGAACTGGAAACTGATGAATGGACACATCACCTGGATGTGCTTCTGCAGCTTTCAGCAGAGGGTGAGGTGGCAAATAACAAAGTTGAACTTTGTTTAATAGGATTTGGAACATCTCAGAGGGAAATGCTCTTTTTTTTGACAGCTTGCGTGATTGTTTTCTTCTCTATGTGCTTTGGTTTATATTTGACACATATTAAGTTTGCATGTATTTCTAATTTACGTAGTTTCTCCAAATCTTGTAATTTCATGTGTTTTTGCCACTTATCTCAAATTGCTATCAGCTTTAATTATCACACTGTTTTCCTAAGTACAAATGAAAATGCAAACTAAAACCAAGACAACAACCCTCCTATTCCACATGAGACAATTTCTGTGTTTAATACCCTGCTTCTAGTCAATTATTATACAGTTCTTACCAGTGTAATTTGCTGTTTTGTCTCCACCAGTGGTCAGAAAGGACAAGGCAGCAGCTTACTTAAATACACATCTAGAAATTGTTTAATGATTTCAAATTACTTTGACTGTTTCTAGTTTTATCTAGCTGGCTTTAAATTCCTTATGGTCTAATTAAAGCCAAAGAAATGGTAGTATCTGATGCTTTTGTTTAAAAAAAAGTTACATTTGCTAATAGAACATTATTAGGTTAAAAGAATGGATTTGTAATTTCATTAGGTTTAAAATAGTCTCTGTAACTAGTGCTGCTGCTTCTCTGAGCTCTCTTAAACCATGACAATCTGTAAATGTTGTTCCTATACAACAACACTTTCATAACATATGAGAAACATGCCAGTGTTTCTAGTTCTGCCAAACAATGCTGTGCCTGTTTGGTTTGTTTTGGGTTTTTTTTGGTGGGGTTTTGTTTTTGGTTTTTTTTTGGTTTTTTTTTTTTTTTTTAGTTTCTCAGCCTGCCGCAGGGAATTCCCTCTCAGCCCTAGGATGTGGATGCCTGAACCAACAGGTATGCTCTGTTTTCGAGGGCTGCCTTACTGTTTTTCTCTGTCCTCGTTTTTGATGGCTCTGAGGCACTGTGGCCATCAGATAGCATTGATGAGCTGTAATGTTATGTCCTGTTTGTTTCCATGAACCAGAAAGACAGCGTCAAACCTCATCTCCTGAACTACACAGCTCCCCTCCCCCAGGAGCTAGGCTGGCTTTGTGTTAAATAGCATATTGATTACAAGATTACAGCACTTTGTATGTAGAAAGGGAATGGTCATGGGCTTTTACGTTTCAATTGCCTATTTATCTCTGTGGAAATTTGTACACATTCACAGAGGAAGAGCTTGGGGTGATTCGTCTGGGGGGAAATGACTGGGACAAAGCAGCAAATCTGAGCTCTTCTGGGGACTGTGTTCTTTGGGATCCTTGTACCTGTGTGTGAATGCCAGTGGCAGCAGAAAAGGTGTCAAGGCAAAGCCTTGGCAAGTGTTGTCACTGATGCAGAAGGTGGAGTCTCTTCTTCCTCTTGTGTTCCAGGCACTGAGGATTTCTCAATCCAGAATGCAGTACCTGCAGTTGTGAAGCATTGCTACTGTGCTGTGTAGGGCCAGTGGCACTGTCTCTCCAGTGGCCACAGCCATTTCATGTAAGGAATAAAGTAGGGGGTTAAGTTGACTCTAGCACAGCATGTTTTATCACTTTTATCACGAACTGCATAAAGATATTTCCCTGGGAGAGCCCAGACAGCACAAGTTGGTTATTAGGTGGATCACTCACTGCTGGATGTGTGGTGGACTCAGGAGGAGCTGCAGAGCCCTTCTAAGTACAACTCCAAACTGCAGTATCAAAACAGGGAAGAGAAATTACTGCTCAGCTGGTATCCAGCGTTGCACAGCTTTTGAAAGCCCCAGTGCATTACTTCCTTCAAATGAAATTTCGGATTCCAGCTATGTGTGTGAATTGACTGCAGAATTGAGTTCTATTATTTTGGTATCCTGGTGTCAACACCAGGGATTATTAAAAAACAATTGCTGGTCTTTGATGCAGCTCTAGAGTTTTATTTGCATGATGACAGCAATACCTCTTTACAGAAAGGCAGCAAAGTCCCTAGCTGTTGACACACTAGAAAGAAAAGCTTCATTAAGGTACTTTGTGAGTGGGAGAAATTCAAAGAATGTCCTAATATCATCAATCTCAGCATTACTGCTTTGCCACAGCTAGAAATCTGGAGAAGATAGAATTGAGTCTGAGCCAGGATTTTGGGCAAACTCACAAAGATAATTGGGCACATTGAAATCCTGATGCTGACCTTACTCATGAACTCAACCTCAACCTGCTCAGTCCACACTGCTTTTCACTGAGCTTCTTCGTTATGCAAAATTCCTTATAGTTTTCTTTGAATTTTACATACACAGTGATTGTATAAAATAAAACAGTGAGAAGTGCATCTCCTAGTTATGCTCAAAACAAAAAGATCTATTTAAATTATTCTGAAATATCTGAAATTCATAACACTTCATCTCTCCGGACATCATCTGCTGATTTACAGAGCAATATTAGTAAAAGAATATTTTTAAACATTTCAGATTACCAATTCAAGTCAGAACAAATGTGAAACGGGTACTTGAGAAGATTATATCAAGAGTCAGCTGTGAAGTTATCAAAGTAGGGAAACTTGAATTTCCTTGACAGATGCTGTACTAAAATTGATTGTTTTTCATGCACCTAATGCAAAAAAAAAAAAAAAAAAGACTGATGCAAAAACAAAGTAGCTGAAAGGTATGCAGTTATTTTTGTGGTTTTACATGCATAATCCATGTAATCGGGTAACTTATGCAAAAATCAAGGCAGAGGCAAAGGTTTTACAGAACCATTAAGGAAAGAGCTGCATTCTGATTTAATCACTGAATTACCTGGATGTCAACATGTGAAGATTTGGGGTGTTTTTAAATACAGTATGTTAAACCAGATGGAATCCTTTTTCTGCTGCTAGGTGGCTAAGGGTATTTTATTTTGGAAGGACTCCACAAAGTAATTATTACTCAGTTCTGTAACTGTTATAGAATGTAGGAAACCCAGAAAATAATTAAAATTTTGAATATGTGGGTTTTGGGAGGGTTATTTTTCTTCCCTCTGAGAAAATACAGTTGTTCAAATGCCTGCTAATTAGACTAGGGATGGTCTATATTAGATTACCTTCTCCCCTTTCCAATGTATTTGGAGAGTGTGTTTCAAATTATTTACAGTCCTGAATTGGTGAGATATTCCCAAATGTTTCTCTGACTTTTTTCTTCCTGCTGTTGCCTCAGATTTAATATAATTAGTTCTCTCATTTTCATTAGGTCACTCAGGCTGATGTATACCCTGAATGAAATCTTATTTCATGTTTAACTACTGTTTAACCCAGCAAGATCTGATATTTATTTTGGTGTTTTAAGTCCCCACCTTATGCATTTCAAAAATGTGGGGTTATATTTGTAATGATACCTTAATTATTTGGTTTTCTTTTTATCAAATACACTGCTTTCTGGAATTACGCAGCATTTTATTATCCTTTTTAACTGCTGTTGGGCTTTTTTTGCTATCTGACCATATTGTTTTAGACTTATTCTGAATATACACTCAAGCAGTGCACAGCACAATTGAATCTGTTTTGTTTTCCTGATATGTATGACACTCTGATTCTGGATTTGGTGGTGGTTTGTTTTTTGGTTTTTTGTTTTTTTGGTTTTTTTTTTTGAGGAGTCCCTCCCCTCCTCTGTCCTTTGTCAGTCTGGTCCCTTTCACACCTTATGGAGCGTAGGAAATAATCCTACCATTAATACATGGATATACAATCTGTGGTTTTTCCTGCCATGATCACAGCAGTCTCCCTTAGTAGCTAAATGTTTTGTCCTGTCAACTCTTTTGCAGATCAGGTTATTAAGGAGTAGAATATTGATTATTTAGGATGAGATTTTTACAGCTTGCCTAGAGGGTTGCGGCATCCAATTAGAAATTAATGACTCAGATGCAGTTTTGAAAATCCCACCTGTAGAGTTGAAGCTTTCAAATGAGTCTGAAGTTAAGAGCTATAATGAGTGCACAAATGGTGTGATATTTTCCTGGGACTGGAATAGCAGCTCTCTATCTTCATGTCAAATAATTAAGGAAGTTAACAGAAGTAGATGTCAGACGAGTAAACTGATCCTGTTTTTGTCAGAACAGGTTTAGAGACAGTTTTAAAAAATACTAGGGCACAGGGCAGCCCTGGTAATGACAACTTTTGTCTAGAAATTCATGTTATATTTGCTAGCTGAGACAATTAATCACAAACTTTGACATAAGCCTAGAGCAAGAGTAAAAGCAGGGAATATAGATGTAGATTTTTTTCCCAATGGAGAAAGTGAAAAAATAATTTTAAGGTATTTTTAGGATGTAAAAGCAATAGTACATCAGCCATAAGAATAAAACTAAAGTGCGGTTCTGTGTGCCAAAGGTTTTTTTTAAATGATTCCAAGGGTATGGCAGGTGAATCCATTTAGGAGGTCTAATGACTGGAAAGTGGAATGTTTTTCAAATAGCAGGGATGAAACGATCTGTAGCCCATCAGCGTACAGCTGGAATGATGTCATACATGGTTATGCTTTAATTCTTCCTGCATTGTTAAAGGGGGAACGGGGTCTGTAATATTCTCTGACTGCCTTGTTGAATGCAAATCCTTGAGCTGAAATGGAAAGTGTTCTCTTTCTCCACATGACTAATGTTAATTTCTTTAGCAGAAAAAAAATTTAATAAGTCTCTCTAATGGTAAATTACCATTTATTGTAAATGTGCCACATAAAGGAAGTAATAAGTCATTATTATTGACCTATTACTGGTCTTTCTGTTTTACCTCTAATTAAATAAAAATGTGCACTTTGAGTTAATATGCTTTTTGTTTGAATATCCTTTTTTTAGTCCAGAACTAGTACCAATACTCCAACACACTGTAGTAATCACAACTTCCTCTAAGATTTTGTTTGAGCTGGGCATGAAGTTTCCTCCTTAGTTTTTCTTTAATTGGATCCCCTCCACCCCATTTCTCTCTTTTGGAGCCTTCTACTCCAAATATTTTATTGGACTCTTCTAATCACTTGGTTGCTTCTCAAGCACAAATGTGGGAGCTTTCCCTGTGGGGAACTAGTGCCCTACTGAGCTTCAAACTGGTAACTTCAAATATGTTAGTGCTTGAAAGAACGGATTAGAATATAGAAAAATGAGAGGAATTGGAAAGGAAAGCCAGAAATTTGCAGGGTGTGAGTGACGTTATGGTGCGACTGTGGAACAACTGAATGATTGAAGGGGATGTGTGTGTGGTCATGCAGTGTTGGAAAGGAGCCTCCGTTCTCTGGGTTTGGGACACCTGTTGATGTACAGAGAACTGCCCATAGGGTAGGAGCTATCCCAGAATAGGCTCAGGAGCTGAGATCAACTTCTGGGAACCTGGAGGCAATGTATTCTTAAAAAGTCATTAAAACAAACTATGATTCTTTCTCATGTTTGAGTTGTTTTGGTTTTTTCCCCATTCAGGTCAGAATTTCTTTCTGCTCAATAGGACAGGGCTAGAAGGAAGAATGACAGGAACTGCTGTGTCATTTGATACATAGCCTGAGGGAAAGGCTTTCCTTGGAGCTGGAAAAGTGGACTTGAACCTAGTTAGGTAAGGATGGCATTGAAGGTGACCTCTTTGCACCCTAAGCCAAGGCACGAGAGCTGTGGTGGTGTATGAAGTTGAGCACTGCCATCACCACCACATCAGTCACACTTAGGAAACCCTGGGTCAGACCACATAAGCCTGCCTGAAGAAGGAGGCCCAGTCTTCTGTGTGCTAGAACTTGTCTGCAGCTCTGAGTAAATGCTTTCATTCCAGCATTTAAGATGCTCTCTCTGTGTGCTCAGTTTTTCCCGCTGGACTTCAAATACATTACTTGTTTTGAATCCCACTGTGAAATGTTGAGCTCCTCCACGCATTGCAGACATCAGGCTCTGAAATCTGAATTCCCTCCTTGGGATCAGCAGCCTAGAAGTTAAATGTCATTGCATGTTCTTTATAGAGCCCTGTGTCCTTTATTGGACATCTCTAATCCCAGGTGTGCAGTCAGAGTGCAGAGGCAATATGTTGCTCGTGTCTCTTTAGTGATCCTGTTGCAGTTAGTGTCACTAGGGATACTCCAGGGTTACCTGTGTTCAACCAAACATTGGCAATAATACTGGGATGATAGTGGGGGCAAATCTTTGCTGTGTAGCTCTGGTAGCTCCAATTTAAATATACCAATGTGAAAGTAACTGCACCAAATTTATTGTAGTATGAGGGAAATGTAACCTCTGAAAACTGATCTTCAGTTAATGATAATGAATATGTTAATAAACGTTGATTCTTTTTAAGTAAAAATTTAAAAGTGAGGCCAGTCTTTGTTCTGCAATGTACATGACTAATCCCACTAAATTTGAGTCAGTAGTAGCTCCCTAGTTCATTGGCCTTTTTTTAAGAATGGATATTAAGTTGAGGGAGTCAAAAAACACTGCTGTCACTTGAAAGAGCATTGCTAAAGGGTGTTGGTGCCCGAGGCCTGAAAGCCCTCCTGGGCTGTTGAGGTGTAGACAGGGATGTTGCTGAAGGAGTAACAAGACCTGTTGAACCACCTGTCAGCAGGAATTTCCACTGGCATATAGATACTTTTCTGAACTAAGAAGTCTTCTGAAGTGCAGAACTTGTTTAAATTTTGTTTCCTGGTAGCCATAATTCCCTTTGTTCCCTTCTCTCAAACACCCCTGACCTTGACCTCTTTTCCCAGAGTTCAGTCTCCTCCTTCCACTAGTCTACTGGTACCCTTCATTCTGTGCTTCTGTTCTTCATGATCCCTTCACTCTACCTGAACTTTATGTGAGGAGCACAGGCAGCTGAGGCCAGATGGTCATAGAATAATGCAATTTAGCTAATTGCCTCTATCCAGAGGGAAAAAAACCAACCCTATCCATTCTAGCAGGAGCGGCATTGCCCCATAGCAAGAATCCTTAAAAAACAAGAAATTTCCTAGAATTCCTAAATGGCTGATCTGTTTAGCTCAAACTTTTAAATCCCTGGTGACTCTATTGCTAGTCTTCAACAATGGTCCTTAATAAGATGGAGAAAAAATAGGAAGTCTAATTTCTCTTTTAATGCTCTTTGTAGAAGTGTTCTGATGTAGAAAATCAATACTTCTATTCAAAGGAAAGCTATTGAAACAAATAATATTACTGGTTGGCAGGCTCAGCAGGCTTTTTACTTTGATTACATTCTTGCTGACAGTACTGCACTGGTGTTAAGAAAATCCAAAAAACAACTGAAGTGCTTTTGCTATGAAACAGGTTAAGCAATTTAGTGTTTGGGATATAGTTGAAATAAACATCAAGACTAAAAGAAAATGCATTCTTATTTGTGCTAAAAAATATTTGAATTAATGAGCAAATAGATTCTGTATGTCAACTCAAGGACAGCTGCAGTCCCACAAACCCCTTGTTTTGGTTCTCAATATTTGGAATTTAAAAAAAAAAATACTGAATTCTTAAGATGAAAATATAATACTTGAATTTTTTAAAGTTACCTTTTAGCCCATACTTAATCAGAGGCATTTTCCTTGTTATATCTGGAAAACAGATTACTCAATGGTCTTTCTTTTTGTGTGCCAGCTCATATAATTCACATTTTTATTACCCTGATCAATTGAAACATTTTATTAAAGGTCAAAAGAAAAGAAAAATTGTAAAATTAGAAATGGAAATGGATTTGATTAATGATTGAAAGGAAATATGGAAGCAAATGATCCAATTTATTACCTTTTTCTATTTGATAAGTATCTTTGTCTCAGCTGCGATTATTTGGAGGGCTGAGAGTCTAAGTTTGGGAGAAGCTGTTAACTCCCTGAAGGGCAGAGAGGCCCTGCAGAGAGACCTCAACACAAAGAGATGGACAATCACCAACTGTGTGAGGTTTAGCAAGGGCAAGTGCTGGATTCTGCTCCTGGGTGGGGGCAGCCATGCTTGAATATGTAGACTGGGGAACAGGAGGCTGGATAACAGCTCTATGGAAAGTGACTTGAGGGTCCTGCTCCCTGGCAAGCTGGACAGGGGTCAGCAGTGCCCTGGCAGCCAGGAGGGACATCCTTGTCCTGGGGGACATCGGGCACAGCATCTCCAGCTGGGCAAGGGAGGGGATTGTCCTGCTCTGCTCTGAGCTGGGGTGGCCTCACCTTGAGTCCTGAAGCAGTTTTGGGTGCTACAATATAAAAAAAGACATAAGGCCATTAGAGAACAACCAAAGGAGGCCATGAGGAAGGTGAAGGGCCCTGATGGAAGCTGTGGGAGGAGTGGCTCTGAGGGCACTGGGTTTGTTCAGCCTGGATGAGAGGAGACTGAGGTCAGACCTCACTGCAGTTACAAATTCCTCGTGAGGGGAACAGGAGAGACAGGCACTGATCTCTGCTCTGTGACAGGGACAGGGCTCCAGCAAATGGCCTGAAGCTGAGCTGGGAGGCTCAGGCTGGATATCAGGAAAAGGTTTTCCACCCCAGACTGTGACTGGGCATGAGAAAGGCTCCTCAGGTAAGTGGCACCAAGTCTGTGTGAGTTCAAGAAGCATTGGGACAACACTCTCAGGTACACAGTGGGATCCTTGGAGTGTCCTGTGCAGGGCCAGGAGCTGGGCTCAATGATCCTGATGGGTCCCTTCTAACTCAGCATATTCTATGATTCTATCTGAGGGCAAAAAAGTTATTCAAGTGATTGATATGATGTCATGTAGCATCCATGACAGGTGAAGAGGTTGTATACTTTCTAGATCAGCTTATCTACTAACATGGGCTTCATATTTTATTGTCCTGGTCTCTTTCAAATAGAACTTCTTTTCCCCCCTGCAGCCAGAGAGAGTGTTCCTTTAGTTACAGCTCATTTCTCACCCCTCAAAGGACTCCATCATATAGAGTGAATGAGGCCAGGAGACTTGTTAAAATATTATTGCAGTCTTTTTTGTGCATGTTGCATCATTCCACACAAGGGAGTGAATAAAATTGTGTGGTCAGCCCTAGTTTGATATATCTCGGTTTTGGAATTCTGGATTTTTGGTAACCCCATTGAGACAGATCGTACTGTTGGAGCACAAGGCAGGTTTTTCGTGTGCAATTATACAATACTCCAAATATGTTAACGTGCGGTGGTTGAGAAGATTGATGGATTTTAAATATATCAACAAGGAATTATTGTGGGTGTCTCAAGGGGTTATTTTAGAAACAAGACAGCTATTTTGAGCAACAGTCATATAATTCTTTTACATGGACAAGTCTTCAAGAGATGTCTGATTCACTGATAATTAAAATTATAAATGAGTCTTGTTTGGCCTGAGTGATGATGTTCATGCTCCAGTGACCGTGGCCTCTAAGTACTAAGGCTTATAATTAGACCCTCCTTTGACCTTTCAATATCACGGTGACCATATCTAGCTCTAACAGATCCATAGCCCAGATAGTTGTTTCAGGACAGATGGTGTTTTCATGCAAAATTAGTGCAGGAGTTTGCTTCAAAGCTCCTTGCTCCATGCACAGCAGAAGAATAGATGATTGAAACAGGGGTCTTGTGTGATATGATAAACTGTAACTGAACTTACTGAGGGTGGGCTCCTAGTGTGTATCATCCTCCTTCCTGTCCAGCATTCTCCATGTCATTCTAGGTTCTTTAACTTGTAATTTTTTATAACATTTTCCTCTCAGTTCAGCAGCAAGATGAAGGGTTTAATCTGACTCTAGGAATAAGGAAAATATTTTACCAGTAAGAAACTTTAATGTGTTTAGCTAATTTAGGCAACTCAACTTATGACAAGGTACATAATTTGCATGAAGCATCTATGTACTTCATACATCCACAGAAAACATTCCCTTCCCAAACTGCAAGAAGCTTTTCATTCAAATGCAATTGTATAGTGTGGGAAACTTTAATGTATAAAATCCAATTAATTATTCCCTTTCCTGAAATTTTACTTTGATTGTTTCCACTTTGGATTTTTTAAATTTTGATGATTTTTGTAGGATAAAGGGTCACACTAAGAAAGATAACAAAAGACAGATGATAAATCTGATGAGAAACTGATGAGAATTTCATCAAGGCTGAAGAAGTCAGTCAAGAAGATAAACATTCCCTTGAAATATCCTGGTGAGCCTGAACTTTCAGAAAGTAGTAGATGTTCAGTGCATGAACACAGCGTTTCTTTCCGGTACCCATGAATACAAATACTCATTATGTGGATTATAATAATTATGTAAATTATATCATCATTATGGAAATAAAATTAATAAATAGAATCTAGGAAAAAGTACCTATCAGCTCCACATTTTGACTGCAGCTGTTACTTAACCTTGCCTACTTAGTAATTCATAAAGAAATAATTAAACAATCTCTAATATTCCAAGCAGTCTTTAAATCTGTGCATAGGAAGGCATGAGACACACACAAGTTCCGTGCATGCACTGATTTCATTCTAATAAGTTGACAAGATACTGGACTAAACTGTACCCTAGTATGTAGATTTAGTACTGCTTTACAGAGAATTGATATTGTCTGGGTTTTTTCCAAAGTCAGCTGTGGGAATTTCTCTGCATTTTTCCTTTACTGCACTCAGGCAGACTTGGGAGATGAAGTCCAGCAGAAACGTTTTCTGGCAGTGCCTCCATTTTGTACATGTTCATTTAAATGATTTACATCATCTTCTACCCTGAGCCCGGACAAAGTCTGCATTTTGTACCTACTGCTGCAGGTAATAGGCCTGAGATGTATTTGGAAGCTCAGAGGAGGAATTATTGAATTTACATACTTTGTGTGTGAGGACTGCAAAAGTCATATACAATACTTAACTGATGTTTACAATGTAAAGGAGTATAATACTTTTCTATTACTCATTTTAAACTAGTCTTTTGGTAAACATGTTTACTTCTGAAGTTTGTGACTTTTAACCGTGAAAGAAATTGATGTGGATTTTAGTTTGGATTTTTTGTCTTTCTAGTTGGTTTAAACTGGACTGCTTCATATAATGGTACACAGTGGCAAATTAAGGGGTTTTGCTGTTCTTTTTTGTTGGTTTTACACATAAGTGGGAGAAAGCCACTAACTTAATAGATTTGTAATAGCTCTGTGTGGTTATAAAACAGATGAAGATTTGTGCTCTGTGTTAAGTGTCATTCAGTTTTGTGGGGTGCAATTTCCTTCAGAAGTACTTGTTATGACATCTGACTTACTCAAAATGATGTGCCTGTTCATGGCATGGAATTTTTTCACGAGTCCTGTTCCTCATGTGCTGTGATGATTCTTCTGCCAGAAAAGTCTTGTAAGCTAAGGCAGAGTTAAAAGGGGCTGAATAAACTGTAAATCTTCATTTATGGGGCTTCAGGTACTGGGAAGTATGATTTGATTTTGAGTCCTATTTTAATTACTAAGAAAGATTGCTCCCTGTTGTTGCTTAATGACACCTTTCATTCTGGACCAATGACAGGTTGTATCGTCCGATGCTGAAATGGATTCAATGCTTGTGTTTAAGCCATGCTAGCACCAAGAAAAGGAAGTTGGTAGAAGAGCAGCAGAGAGTTGACCCTTTATGTACCTGGATCATCTTCTTTTGGAGATCAGCTTTCCTAGGAAAGATATGATGGATGGATGGGGAAGGACTTCCTCGTTGCCCTTTTGATAATCAGAGTGTGGTACCTGTGTGTGCCTGAGGAGACCTGGCGTTCTGGGAGCTTGTGAAGTTGCAGGGTCAGAGAGCAGAGTTATCAGAGAGATTTGGGCTAGAGTGGCTCAGAGAACACTGAACCTCTGGCAGTGAGCACCCGAGAAGTCGTGCAGGGTTTGGGGTCTGACCCTGTCCCAAAGAATGGATTTAATCCTCCTATGTTTCTGGTTCCCTTTCTGTTACCTCCCGTGACTCAGTCAGCTTGCCTGACTTTTATTTGAAAGGGACAATTCCTATTTATTCTGCCGCTGCTCAGGGAAGAGATGTGGTTCAACATAGTAGCCCAAGAAATTTTCAAGCCTCTCTGAGAAACAGAAGATCCAATATAGGAATCCGTAAGAAACCTGAGTAGGACAACTTACAATATCTTGTTCTAAGATTTTTTTTTTATTTTTTAACCAATGAAGAACCTGCTTTAATTAACATGTAGTTTCTGTTATTCTATTTCATCCAGTTGTACTGTCATTCAGTTTTTCCAAGTATGAATATTCCCTTTTTGTTACAAAAAAGAGGATTATAAACACACCTGCTGGGTTAAGGCCTTGCTGTCTTTGGGACTAGGGAAAAACAACCCCTATTCCAAGGCAAGCATATCATGAGCATCTCCTTTTAATTGCTTGCATTTTAACTATTAGCTATGAAATCTTGATTTAAATATGAATAGATTTTTTTTTTTTTCTGAAGTTAAATTTTTCTACTTGATTTTGGGTCTCTGCTTATGTATTCTCATTTTCTAAGGCAGCTGCTTAGGCTTATGCAATAGTAGATAATGCTGACTGAACCTCCTGTGTTTATTTGCATTATGCTTTTGTTTCATTCTGCAGTTCCAAACCATAGGTTGCAGTAAGTGTTCAATTTCCTGATGAGGCTTAAAAGAACTTTGGCTCTCCAATGCATCAACACAAGACTCCTGTTTTACCATGATAAGAAAGTATTTGCCTTTAGGGAAAAGGAAAATGATTGAATGCATGTGTTTTACATTACTTGAACCATGATCATTTTACTGAAACAGGCCAAGACATTAACAAGGGTTTGGCCACCAGGGAATTAAGAGTCAGTCGTGTATCTTATATCCTAGTCAGATGCACTTTATTTTAGCAAAATGAATTCAGAGAAGAAAATACCACTTTAGCATTTACATTGCGGTCAGAAGTAATGAAGAATGAGATGTGGTTATACCAAATTCAGTGCCATTATTCATATATATTTGAATTTAAATCAAAGGCATGTAAAATTTATATGTAAAACTCTGTTTTTTTGTAATGTATTTATTGTATTATAATTCATGGGTAATTATTTTAGTCTCCATTTAGACTTTGTGCCATTTTCAGACCTTATATCCACACCCCTTCAGTAGTTGTCTGACCACACTCTTCCTTATTCTAAAATTCTGGTTTTAATCTCTGAGGTGTCCCCCTGTGCTCTGTCTGTTGCCTATAAGTCTTTGAGAATCCATGTGTCACTCTGCTCCCTGAAAGGCTGGGAAGCTCAGATGTTAATTTTGATGTTGAAGCACAGTCCTGTGTGCTGTATCAGAGAGATGATCATCCATCCACTTTTCTTCAAACAGCAGCTGCAGTGGTGTCCTCTCCTACAGCCTGATGTAAGGGCCAGGCTCTGGACCAATTGCTGACATTTTTGTCAGAAGTGATTCTGTGAAAGGATGAGCATTGTTTGCAGCATTACTTCATAACCACACTGCTTCTGTAGGCTAAACCATGCCCATGAACAGGACGTGGAAAATTCTGAAGTCTTCCTGCTGAAAAAAGAATGGCACAATTCACAGTGCCTGGTTGTTTAAAGTGCTATGATAAAAATGAATCTTCAGGAGATGCAATTCAGTCTTTCTCCTGAAGCTGGTAGGGCACTCATGGTTTATCCTAGAATCATTTAGGTTGAAAAAGATCATTGAGTGCAACAATCAAGCCAGCCCTGCCGTGCCAATTCTGCTGTTAATTGGAAATGGTTGCCTTGTTGTTTAGAGAATGGTCCTGCAGGCTCCTGGAGGTGCTGGGTTGCCCTGGGAGTCTCCATGCAGAACACAACCTCTGCAGCTTGAGCCAGCTCTGTGTTCCTGGGCACCTTTGGGCTTGAGCCCTTGGCCCAGCCCTGTTTCTTCATGGATGCTGGTGAGACACGTGGAGACAATGTACTTTAAAAGCTGAAATCTTGTCTGCGTGCTGACCTTCATGAGGTGCACAGAGCAGAGCCTCTGGCTTGGCTGTATCAATCTGTGCTGCTACTTGCATCTCTGTGTGGGTCTCTTACAACTCCAGCCAGGCTTTCTGGTGGTAAATTTTGGAAGTTTCTAAGGCCAGTCCTTTTCCCTGTGCTGTCAGGGTTTCCTGGTGGGGACACAGGAACTTTAGGCCTCATGGAAAATGTAGCATTAACCTGTGAAATCGAGATTTTTCACTGCAACATAAGCTATCACCCAGGAAAACAGTGTACAATGCATTTGTGAAATGTATGAAAAGAAGTTCAGGAATTCAGTTAATTAACCACATCAGTTTCTTAACGTGATCAATTTTAATTAAACTGAATTTTAATAGAGATCTGTGTAGTCTGTAGAGTCTGTAGAGAGCAATTGCTAATTCTACAAAGCATGTGCTGCTTTTCACTTCAGATTTGCTCCCATCTAATTAATATGGATAGGGCATTAAGCCTTTTTGGACTCTGGTGGTTTTCATTTCATGACTATTAATGATTTTAATGAACTAGACTAATTCAGTAGTTTTCATCCTAGTGTTTCAGAGCTTTGTTCATCACAAATTTCAGGTTTATAATTGGTTTCCAGGTCTTAACAGTGGTCATTGATCAGCTTCAGCAGTTTCTTTTACAACCCACTAGGAACATAAGAAAAGGTTTTAACCCTTTATTAGCACAAGGGCATGTCAAAACTGCCTCACTAGCAGAGAAAGAAGATGGGGATCTGGGAGTTCACTGAACATTTTGTGTCTGAATGCAAGTTGTGTAGAAATGTTGCCATTTGGGATGTGAAATGAATCTGAATATATCACTGTCACACAGTTTACAAGACAGAGGATCCAATTCTGGACTGTTCCTCATGGCAGATGATATACCAACACAAAACCATCTTAGAGCACATCTGTTCTAACCTATATGATATGTGTGAGGCTGTGAAAATTGTGGAGACTGCCTGTTCATTCAAAACTTAATCAAAAGACCTTTTTCACTTGATAAAAGTTAAAAGTACCTCGTTTGTTTAGCCCAGAAACCCATCAGGGGTTCACCTTTCTAACTTGCACAAAGTGTCCTTCTCTCAGTACATGCCTTTTGTGTGCTATGTATTATTACTAACAGCAAACACCTTCTTTCTGTATGACTCCACTGCTGACAGAAATAAAAATGCATATATGTTACTTTTGCCTTTAAAAACAGAATTTTCAGTAGAGTTTGAACAAAAAACCTTGTACTTGTTTAACAAGTTTTATTGATTCCTACAAAAAACCATTTCTGCTGGGAGTTCTCATTCAACAAGCAGAGCCCCTGTTTTTATTCATTCTTTTGGCTACCTGCACTGCCTTTGTGGCCCTTGGCAACTTCAGGATGACCAGTTCTGAGGAAGCAAATAATATCAGGGCTCAGTTTGAGGTAGCTGGTCATCTTAGACTTGGGAATTTTTTTTTAGAAATAGCAGTTTTGTTTTAGATTAAACACTTTACCAGCTACATGGCATGCTTTACTGTTGCTGCAGACACTGTGCTGAGCCACGGAAATAAGAAGCAGCCACGTGTCCTGGTGTCATGGTGATGGTATTGATGTTTTGTTTTTTGAACATCTTGATCACTGCCCAGAACTGAGGGTAGAAGGCAGGAGAATGTGGTTAGGTTGCTACAGAGTGTGCTCAGCAATCACCTGGCCATGTGCAAGGCACTGACTTTCCCTCAAAGGAGTCAGGCAGAAACTGTGCTCTTCAAGTCTCTTGTGCATTTGCATGCACACATTTTCATTTCTTTCTCATGCACATCTGGCGTCAGTGAAGATGAAACATTTCACACCAGCAATTTACTAAGATTTATTTCCTAAGGAAATACACATTTCTAGTCTTCAATTATGTGATTTTTTAAGTGTTACCGACAACTTGGAATAACTGGCAATGATAAATACTGGCAATGTGGAAAAAAAAAGCGGACATCTTTTCCAGAGGCAGATCAGCCATCCCAAACATGAATCTGCAGCAAAGCCTCCACCCAGGAGGCCAAGAATTAAGGCTGATAAATAATGTGTGGTGAGGGTTTTTGAATTCTCATTTGATTTCCACCAGAAGAAATAATAGCAACATTGATGTAGTAATCATAATTATTAATACTAGAGGTATATTTTGTATGCTTAAGGCAGAATGGAACTGGATTTGTGCTGCTTCATCATTCTGGGTTGGTACTATTTGCCCATCATCTACCACTGCACATGGGATAATTGTGTTAAAGTTCTGAATGGATAAGAGCAAGTTATAAGGGAGGCTTATTATATTCAGCAGATTAAACAATGATCATAACTATTCCTACTGGTCCTATAATCTCTGCAGGCATTAGCATAGGGTTCCCATTCCTTCAGAAAGTCACTTTGCTCTCTGACAGAAGGATCTCTCTCCTACTGCTGCCAGCTGTAATCTCTGTGCTTGTACCTCAGATGAGAAGATTCTTATCCAACTGCACTGTGGTTTGGAAATGTCTGTTTCAGCACTGATGTGTGTGACTCTATCAGCTGCAGTAAAGATCAATTATGCTTTCCAGCTGCTAACCCCGCTTCAGTCTTTGACAGGATTTGGTTTTTAGCTGCCCTCAGACTGTGTCAGTTTTTAAAAATATGACAAGAATATAATGTATGGATGTATAAGACCAAATTGTCGGATTGTCAAGCAATAATGGTGAAAAAAATGCTAATGACTTTCATTATTCTCTGAAACAATGCTCTTTTTTACTTGTTTTATCCATTCACCCAGCACTTTTAGCATTTTTAACATTTCTAAAACAGTGATGTCACAATTAGAGTCAAGAAACTTGCAAGTAGTAGGCTCTAGCGAGTAAGGTAGTGAAAGATGGTGAATGGCATTTGACATTTAATGGCTCAGTATTTTCACTGAAAAGTGAACAGAAACTTTCATTTTATTTACTTGCTCTTTGTCAGGTTTGAGCTTATCTGTAGGCCAGCAATCTTGTTATAAAATGCTGAGATGATTTCTTGAAGGTGACGGGGAGTTTTGCCCATAGCCTTATTAAATTTCAAGGAAGTGGAGTTATCCTACGGTTTCTACTGTGTCTTGAACAGATTTGAACACCACTGTAAAAAATGCATAAGAAAACCCTTCTGGACAAAATCAACAAAGTAGAATGTTTCCAGCTCTTAGTCCCTTTCCCTGTTTCTGTCTGCCCTCCGGGACAGACTCCTGGGAGGTGAGGAGCATTCTGACTTTATGATGACCTGCAGCCAGATTTGCAGGACACTGTCTGTGTGTGTGTGCCTCAGGCAGAATTTATTCACTCCATGTGGTTTTCAATGTGCTCTGCAATGGTTCTGTAAAGTCAGAATCTTTCTAAACTGAAGGATTAAGAGCTGGGTTTACAGCTCTAAGAAATACAGACATGTAACCATGGTTTATAATCTATTAATTCCCTTTCAGTGATGAGTGTAAATGCTAATGTGCTGGCATAAAACACATTGCCACTGAGACGCCACTGTTAAAGATATTGTGTAGGTAAATTTTCAGTCTTACAGTGTGGTCCACAAGAATTGACAGAAAGGTGTTTCAGGGAGATTGCTAATAAGGACAGGTATGGTCTTATTAGAAAGAGTTTTGACCATTAGGATTGGTTGGCTGTTGCCAAGTCAGTAGACCAAAATTGTGTTAAAAAAACAGAATCCAATTTTTTTCAATTAAGTCAAACCTGTTTCAGTTTGCAGGTTATCCCCTTGATATAATGGAAGTGCTACTGAACACAGAACAAAAGGAACAACATTATGGGAACATATAGAAAATATTTTTTAAAATTCAACAAACTGCACTCTGCTATATTTAAGAACTTGGCATTAGGATAAGACGAGAGGAAAAAGTTTAAAAACTGTACCAGAAATGGACAGAACTAGGTTATATCTAATATAATATCTATATATAGCTATAAAATATATAGTATCTATCTAATACAATTCTGAACATGGTCTTGCTGCAACAGAAAAAGCAGCTGTGATTTAGAAAATGGTCACATTTGAAATGTCTAGATCCTAGTTTTCCTTTTTCTTTTATCACTGCAGTCAGCATAGTCACAAAAAATAGCTCTCATGATGTCATAAACTTTACTGAAGAAAGCGGTGTCTTTCTTGAATTATTTATTTTCCATAAAGCATTTATAAAATGCTACTAGACAACATGGAAGAGCAGTATAGTAAAATCAATAAGCATTACAATCAGAATGAATTTGGGCACTCTGTGGGATTATTCTTCAACTGTGCCTTATATGTGATCACAAAACACCTTTTTTGCAAGCCTTGATCGCAGTGGCCCCTCTAGGGAGGCTCCCAGTATTTGAACAATGCTGCTGGAGTGCCCTCAGTTAGCTCCCAGCTCTTGCCAAGGGACTGTTTTCCACCTGGGAGATGCAGGCCATGGTTTGTGCTGCCTTTCCTGTGCTGCTGAGCGCCGGCATTCCTACAGAAACCGGGAGTGTGGCTCAGGGTTGGCTGGCCTGGCCCTCGGTGCACTGTCCCCATGGCTGGGGATGCCAGAGCAGAGTTTTGGGTCCTGTCAGCTCCCTTGGAGCAGCAGAGTAAGGCCCAAGGAAATGACCCATGGCAATGAGCAGTGATTGGTGATGTCAGGTTTGGAAAGATGCTAACATTCTCAGTGTAAGAAATAAACAGGAGTTAAGGAGGTCAAATAATGTGGAAATGAGATTACACAGTTTTTGTTTTTACAGGATAAATCAAATACCTCTGCAGTTATCATCACACAAATCTGGGATTCCTGTCAAATAACGTGGTGCATACAATGCTCATAAATGACATCATTGTTGAAAAGCTGAGAATCTGTATGTACAAGACAGAGGCGCTGGGTGTGAAATACACAACTTGGCAAGGGAAACGAGATCATTGTGTTACTCTCACAACAGCTCTGCAGCGCCCACTCTGGTGCCACAATTCTGTCCTTTTTTTGAATTGCTGAGTGGGAGTTTTGCTCCGAGATGGTGCCAGATACCTCCTGGAGGTATTTTTTTTATTAGAGTCTTCAGGTCAGCTGCCAAGAGGAAAAAATGCTAGTAAAAAACTTACTTGCATTTGGAGCAAAATCTTAACTATTTATTGTCTCATCTTAATGAAAAGGTACATTTGAACAAATCAAATGAGCATAAAAAGGAGACTGCTGCTTCACTACTCTTCCTGTATAAGTTTGAATTTGGATCTCTCAGAAAATTGACTGAAAGACTAGGCAATAGACTAATATTCTTTATGATGGTGGAAGTTTTAGTTTGGTTTGGCATTGTCTTGCTAAATATTTATATATTTTTTTCTAATTGAGGGAGTATCAACAGCAGAAACTGAGAGCACATAGGCAGAGGCTGGGTGTGAGTTTGGTTTGTGGAGTGAGAAATGAAGGTTCAGATTTCCCTAAGCAGAGGAATATATTGAATCTGGCCTTGCACTGCTGTTACTGGAAAATGCTGCTTGTAACTGACAAGTAAGAATATTCTTACCTTCAAAAATGGTTTTTCCATCTCTAAGACAACTTTGGGTTTCTCACAAATTTCCTATTAGTTTTGGCCATGAAGTTTTGGATAGCCAAAATTAAACCTTCTGGTAAATTACTTTAATTATGATTTCAGTTTTGCATGTGTGTCCTTGTTTGGGTTTCATTGGTATGACGTTTGTTTTCAAAGAGCATTGTCTGCATGACAGTCCTTTTCAGCAACAGGCAAAAATATGGGATTAAAGTGATGTTTTGCCAAATTTTGCAGTTTGTGCAAAAGACAAACTTTTTGTGTTTGAAGACTCAACAGATGAAAACTTTTAATTGTACAGGAGGTGCTTGCTTTTAGAATTGCAGGAGGTTTTTTCCCTTCATGGAAAATCATGGGTATTACTTGTTTGTGTCAAGCATTCTGGGCTTGGTGGGACCCAAACCTGGTACCTGAGTTTGTGGGGGAAAAAAAAAAATAAAAAAGAAACCTAACCTGCCAAAAACCAAACTAGAAATCCTAATCCAAAACCCAGATTTCCTCATTTTTTTAAAAAAATAGAGAGGACTCTTTCTTTCTAGTTTCTGTCTTGTATTCTGATTGCTGTAATATTTCTAGATGCTATTGTGTGGGAGTGAAAAGTGGTATTAATTTTTAGAGCTAACTGAGCAGCTATTTGTTATTTTAGAATATCTACTCTAAATAATGTCTTGTTATTTTTAGAAATTTGTTCATTCCCAGCTTCTCTGGTTTAGTTACAGCCCACTGACTGATTGCAAGGCAAATAATTCAAAATTTACTGACATAATACCTAGAATAAGAAAACCAAATTATGAACTCTGCAGGATTAATTGTCTCAATTTGGTTTGAGTTTTGTTGATTTTGGTTATTGTTATTTTTAAGCTAAGCATGTCTGTTCTCTGAAATGAACACATGGTATATAGCATTATTATCCCATTAAAAGAATCATCTGGCTAGATGTTAAATATAGATGAATGACAAGACATTGACACCGGGCAGGGTCCCCTGGCGCTCACCTGTCACTGCTGAGCAGACTCCTCACTAAATTCTCATGAGTTCACTCCTCCAAGAGTGGGTGGCCATGGCAAAAAAAAGATTTGCCTACTTTTGGTAGCAGAATAAAGGTGATGCTTTTTGCCTGAAAATACACAGAAGCAGTGAATTCTGCCTTGGAAAGCATTTAATGTTTATTCCCAAGGGTGGCAAAATCTGTTTTTGCATGTGCTGTGTGGAACCAACCACATGATGATACTTCAGATTTAAATTTAGTGACTCAACAGGGAATGTGGAGGTGCTAACTTAGAAAGAAGTGATCACAAGTGATTCAGTTTAAATTACATGGAAGAAGGTGCATGAACATCAAAGTAATGTCAGAAGGGAAGAATTTAGAAACGTATCAGTTAAGGATGAATCAATGAAATGAACTGCTCTGAAGAGTTTAGGGAATTGAGTTCATGGAATTGAAAAATGCTCTGGAACTTCCGTTTAAAGAAATTCCAATGAAATTTGCAATCGAGTACCTAATTACAGAGCATCGGACAGAGTTACAACAGAGATAATTTAGGGCCAAAATTAAGGGATGCGACCCATAAACAATCATGTTCATTGTGTACCCCAAAACAATAATTAAGCTATTGCAGATCTGGTGGGAGAACAAATGGGCATAATTTTGCATTGGATAAATTCAGGTTGAAAACTAGTTATTGAGAATCTGGCACAGCTCTCAGAAAGAAGCACCAGGACACAGAAGACCTAACTGGAGCCACAGTGGAGACCAATGTTCTCTTCAAAAGTCTTACCTGAAAAGAGAGTGTAAGCTGAGGGTATAACCAGATATGAACTGTAAGCTGCCTCTGGTATTTTTCAGCATAATTCTGTATCAAATGAAAAGTGTTTGGTCCAAACCTGCTATACTTTTTCAAGACTCCCGTTGACTATAGTTAGGTTTTGAATTCTGTCTCAAAGGAGCAAGTGAGGTTTAATTTGCATGGCTTCTATTAGCTCAGCTGAAGGTGTTCCTTATTTTCCCCTTCTTGCATGGTAAAGCCTAAGAGAAAGCAGAGTGTGATCACCAGTATTTTATACATATCAGCTGCAGCTAGGAACACAAAAATGAAAACCAGCATCAACCTTGACAGCTCAGCCCTAGCTGGGGGCTGTGTGTGTGTAGGAGTGACAGGGAGAGGGGACCTGGAGTCCTGCCTTCCCTCGTGCCTCACTTGATTCCCCTCAGAGTTCAAGAAACTCTGTACCTCTGACTTTTCTTACACTTCTCAAGCAACTTACATTAAATGAATAGTAATTTAAAGGCTTGCAGGTTATTTTATGTGAAAATAAAATCAGTCTAGAAGTGCATAGTTCTTTGTTGGGGTATTTTTATTTTAAAACTTGCTTCATGTTAAAAAAAATTTAATCCATTACAATAAGCAGAAAGTTATTGGTTTAAATTAAATAATTTGTTTAGTTGATGCATAGAAATACCCAGAGTCCCAGTACCTAGAAAATCAACATAATAGATCCAGCACTCCTTCATGTTTTATATTTTGGAGACCCAAGGGTTGTATATTTTTCAAACATATTTGAAATCAATAGTATCAAAGCTACTATAGAGGATATAACACATAAAAGAGAAAGAAAATATCGTCTACTGTAGTTCCCGAAATATTTTAGCTAGGTGTATGACAACTTTGAAATTTGCTTTAAGGGCTGTGTAGTTAAACACTTTTTAAATGTGCTGCTTAATTTTTCCTCACATTGTAATTCATTGTTGGCCTTTTCTATAGTGAATTGTTGGGATTTACCAATAAATCAGCAGAAAAGACACGCCAATTTCCTCAACAGTTGACAAATTACAGTGCGGGCAAAGTACAGTAGGTATTTTTTAATTTATTTATTTATTTCATGGGGAAGGCTAACATTCAGATGCCTGAAACCCATGCTGGTTTTATCTGTTAATATTGCATTTTATTGTGTTCCACTTTTTCTCAAGTAGCATTTGTAAATGTGTTGCTAATAGTCATTATCAATATTAAAGTAATATAAGTAATACATTTGTGGATATTTACTTAAAATAGTATTATTTGGGAATAGATTTGTAATTAAAAGGTTTTTCTTCCTAGAACTTCATTTTAGTAAACAGCCTTTGAATTGGGTGTATTTTTTCAGACTATATAAAGCAGATGGAAACACATGAATACCGTAGTTCTGAATTATTTAAATACTTGCATTCTGGTTTCCACACATTCGTTATTTCCTAGTGCTTTGGGACGGTAGCTGTGCAGTCAAACTAGGCAGGGCATCTGCTGTGCACAAATCCTGTATCTGTATTTACAAATAGGTATTTAGCAGGCCATTTGTAAGTAGCCCTTGATTTGTGTGAGAAATAGTGATAAATAATCATGCAAATTAGCCCCTTAATTGTGCGTTACCTTGGATTTCTCCACCCTTAACTCTCATTGTCTGCAAAGGTTAAAACAATAAATACAATCTCAGTGCTCCTCGGTATTGCGGGCTGTTTTGTCTTTATCATAGCAAACCTATTGTTTAAGGCAAGCTTTTGTTAAGTGCTCCGAAAGTGCGAGTGCAGAGAAAATGTCCCTGACCTTCGCCATGTTCTACAGCTGCTGGAATTGTATTAGCTTTTATACTGCATGATGTATGAGCAGCCTGCTGAGGAGTCTGGAGTGCGATGCTGAAAAATTCGTGCGACTCACGTGCTGCTTGAGCTGAGGCACATCAGAAAGGTGCCAGTGCTGGAGTGCACTGCAACATCTGGGGACTTGTCACAGCTCCAAAGCTGCAGGCTCTGCCTGGGGAGCTTCTCTGGGGTGCAGGGCAGTTCCTGCACAGCTGCCGCCTTGGAGGTGCTGTGGAATTCACAGAATCCCCAGGTTGGAAGAGACCTTCAAGATCGAGTCCAACCAGTGCCCAACTCCTCAACTAAACCACGGCACCGAGTGCCACATCCAGGCTTTTTTTAAACACATCCAGGTACGGTGACTCCACCACCTCCCTGGGCAGGCATTCCAGAACTTTATCACCCTTTCCATGAAGAACTTCTTCCTAATATC
>VXBQ01009480.1:133290-183272 GCA_013400175.1 Phainopepla nitens
GCTGCAGGGGGTTATTGTGGCCAAAATGCAGGACTCGACACTTGGACTTACTAAACTTCATCCTACTGAACTTTACCCATCCATCCAATCATTCCAAATCCCTCTCCAGAGCCCTCCTACCTTCCAAGAGATGGAAACACATTCCCAGCTTAGTGTCATCTGCAAATTTACTAATGAAAGACTCAATACCCTCATCCATGTCATCAACAAAGATATTGAACAGTACAGGCCCCAGCACAGATCCCTGAGGGACACCAATGGTGCCTGGCCGCCAGCTGGAGATTCTCCTTCCCTGAGCAATGCCTGTGCAGTGGGGAGGGGGCTTGTGGAAGCTGAGCTGTGCCAGGTCTGTAGAATGAGGCAAAGCAGAGAAAATGCCCCAGAACCACTCCCGATGCCAGCTGCTCCTTGTGCATGGCCTACAGCTGCCCCTGGCTGGGCGCATTTCTGACTGTGGCAGTTGGGTCCTGGCACGGGAAAGAAGTGTTCCTGGCCAGGGGTGCTGCAGTGACTCCAAACCGGGTGACAGCAGTGACTAAGCAGGATCAGTCTCTGAAATGGAGTTTGTGCTGTGTGAGGCCTGGTGGGGCAGCAGCGCTGCTGTGGAGGGACCAGCACCATGGGATGAGGAAGAACACGGTGCATCTTCCTCCCTGCTGCTGTGCAGAGAGAGGCTGACCCTGCCCTGTCCCTGGTTTTCAGTCAGCAGATCCTTTAGCCTGCGTGGGGCACAGAGCAGCTGTGTAAGGCTCTGTGGAAACGGAGGGAGCTCGCCTTTTCCAGGCTGCTGGTCCCACCCTGCCATCAGGGCAGCCCCACATCCCAGCACTCCTCGCTGGCTTAGCACACCTGGGGAGGATGAGACAGTGATTTGGCAACACTGTGCCTCTTTTAGATGTCTTTTGTAAAAAAATATTGAACTTAAAGTCGGATTTCAGTCAAAAATAGTGTAGTTTCTCTGTGGGGGTGTGTTAAAGTCTTAGCCTTCTTCTGGACAGGGAATGTTCTGGGAAGGGCAAAGGGAGCCAAAATGGAGATGGAGCCATAGGGCAGTACTTACAGCAGCCTTTTTCATGCTAAAACCTAATTTCTGTTTACTCATTTAAAACCCTTTAGAGAATATGGCTAGGTAGGTATTATTTTGAAACTCTATGTTTATTTAGCTGCAACAAATACACTCTGGATTTAAAACCAAACTGCACTTCCTCCTACATAGGGGGGTATTTTTACTTGGTGCCTAAAAAAGCTGGCTCCAAGTAAAAATACCCCCCCCTACGTAGGAGGAAGTGTAGCTAATGAAAGCTTTATTGGTGTTAGAGTGTGTTTGTGGGAAGGTGACTAGTTTGCTTCTGAAGCTACAAGGCTTGGCCACAAGGTGTTTGTGGACATGCTCATGTAGATACCAAACAAATTCTTGGGGTTTGAAGATATCTGCCATACTGGCACTAATTACAGCTATGGCTTTACATCCAAACTGCAAACGATCAGCTCAACGCTGTTGTAAGGACTTCAAGCTGTATTTCTGTATTAACATCAAGCGTTTGAAACGTGTCTGGGTGTGTCTGTGACAACTTTTAAAAGCTGGCTTGCTTACACAGCCTGAGAAGCAGGATAGCAGGCAGCAGAGGACACAAACACCCTGCTCTTTGGGGTGGAGAGAGGGGAGCCAGCCCTGCCAGCACAGCCTCAGCCTTATGAAACATCCTCTGCCACTTCTGCCCTGGCTTGCATGTTTGCCATTGACTTCAAGGCTTATAAAAACCTTTTATTTGTTTAATAAGGCAGCATTTCAGCTAATGGCTTCATTTTGGTTTTCCCCCATGTTTCAAAACCAAGCTTCAGAAAACTGTTAGAGAGGGAAAAGGATGGTTTCCTTTCTCTGTGTGTCTGTTTCTACAGGCACTCTGCGTCCTTCATAACAGAAATATTATTTACCTGTCTTAAGGAGATTTTAAGAGAGAGGCGGACAAATTAGTATTTAAATATATACTGAAAAAAAAAGCTTTTTTAACTTCAGTTTTGGTGGCAATTTACAGCTGTTTCTGAAATCACTATTTTGGCAACACTTCTTTCTTCTGTAAACAAAAAAAAAGAAAGCATCACCCCAAGAAAATATAGGAATATGGAATAGACATCTTTCTCTTTTGCACCACTAGTAATACATGATGAGGAATGCAGTTTGTATAAACAGTCACAGATGGAGCTTCAGTTTTACTATTAGGATCTCTCATAAAGCACTAATTACTTGGCTTAAAGGAAAGCACTAGGGAAAAAAAATGGGCTTTGTGGATCAGAAAGATGGAATCTGATTTGAAGTTTCTGTTTCATAATTACCTACACCTTTATTTTGGTTTGGGTTATGCCACGACCCAAATGCCTCTGAAAATAAAGGGTTCGATTTACAGATTTCAAAAGCTGTATCTGACTTTATCTAAACTTACAGGAGGCAATAATTTAAATAACCTGCCAGTTCGAAAGCAGCATTGAAATGTTTTTCTTACTGCGAATATTACTGTCAGAAAAAGAGATTATTTTCTTGCCCCTTCTTTCCCAAGAGACGCATGTCAGAAATGAGCTCCTGACCAAAATAAAACAGAGGACTGTCTCCCCAAAAGTGGGCATGTTAGGGCAGGACCCACATTTGTGGTCATGATGGGCGAACTCAACAATACAGCTGCATTTACTGTGCTTTTTGAAGTCAATAGCCGTTATGAATGTGGGTAATTTAGAACGAAGGTGATAAAACTTTAGTCTCTGATTGTGGAAGTTTTTTTCTCTAATAAATTTGTCCAGTGATGGTACCAGAAGTCTTTTCAATGTCTGAAAAATGTCACAAAAATCCTGCAAGTCATTGCTGTGGTTAAATTTTCATACTGAGTGGGCCACCCTAAAATACCTCAAACATTTTGCTTTTCAATTTTACAGTCAGGCATCCTTTCTTGCAGGTGGCAGGTGAAAGTTTCATATATATTTCAAGGCTTACATGGGTTTTCTCTGCCTGATGAAGTTTGGATACAAAACCTTAGAGTTCCAAAAATTCAGGCTGCTTCTGGTGTTTGTCCTTTTGTGCCTTCAATTCTCAACTGCATGACTTTTGGTTAGAACGAACACATATGTGTGTGTGCTAATAATTTATCTAGGGATTAATAATTGCTATGGAGATTCATCTAGGAATACTGATGATTGGAAAAACATTAATTAAACAGTCGGGTTGGGAGCACTGGCTAGCAGCATTACATTTCCAGGCCTTTGATTCCATGTACTTTAGTTCTAGGAGTCTATGTTTTTCTGCATCTGTCTCTAATCAGATTTTCTCTAATTTCTAACCCTTTGGTTTTAGAATTCCATGGTCTTGTTCAGTGTATTAAATAAAGGTGGCTTTCCATATACAAATATATACTGAAGAAAATTTAAGATAGTGCTTAGAATTAAGTGAATGTTGCCATTTTAGGGTATTAAATTAATACTAGAACACTTTAAAAGTATTCTAAATTGAATGGGGCTTGCTGATGAGTTAGTTGTTTGGGTTTTTTATTATATCCTTCCTCTCCTAAGGGGAAAAAAGCTTTTTGTTCTTAGACCAACATTTGTCTGAAGAATAAGAGTAATGAGCATCTGAGAGTTGAATGGGGGTGAAATAATGTGACATACCAATGACATTTTCATTTAAAAATATTTTAATGAGAACAGGAAATAAGAGAGAGAGAAAAAGCCTGTAGGCTCTGATGCACTGTTCATTACCAGAAAGTACAAATATTTACTTTGGATTGTGGCAGTATCTATCTGTCTATCTGTCTGTCTATCTATCTATCTATCTGTTTTTCCAAGACAATCTTTAAAGAGGTGCATAAGTTTTTGTAATAGGATATGAGCAGCACAGAACATAAAGGTAAAGTAAGCCTTTGACTTAAGTGACATGAGCTGCTGCTATTCTTTGTTCTGCTGGAAGCAGGAGACTCTCAGTAGTAACAGTTTTTAGCCATTTTGACAGTTTGTTGAAATACTGTGCCATTGAAAGATGCTGGGAAATGTAGTGTGCTGCATTTCAAAATGCATTTGTATCACCTTTTTGTTTATAGCAGCAAAAGCTATGTTATTAGAATGAAAATAAAAAGACAAAAAAAATCAGAAAGGAGCAGGCATCAGTTGATCTATACCAGGGAGACTGTTGGCTGGAGTCTATGCACCCTACATTTTGGGTTGAAATCAGTCAAAATGTTCTATAAGCGTTTGCAAAGTCATCTTAGCAAACAAGAGCCTGAGAGGGTCATTCAAATGAATAAATATTTGTTGTACATCTCAGAACACTTACACAACTAATTATTCCCTGAAAAATGTTCTGAATTTTTGCCAGTGCTTATATTGGTACAGAGCCAGTGCAGAAATAATCTAAAGGTCCTGATGTGTAAAAACTGTAGTATGTAATAGAATTTGGGAATCAGGGAAAGGTCTGGGTTTACATTCAAGTGATATCATCCCAGACCCAGATACCATGTAAGGGGGGGTGAAGGCTGGAACAAGACTAGAAAAAAATCCCACTTCTCTTTTGCTCTTTTCAGCTATCACCAGGATGGCTCAAAGCCTTCTCTTCCTCCACACTATAACTGAAATCTGAAGCCATTCATGTTCCAGTCTGTAAATGCAACAAAGGATGAGATGTGGAAATGTCTTGTGTGGGGGTATATTTAAACCAAAATAGTATTTGATCTTTGGCTTGCATTCTAATAGTCTGGATGGGTGAGGACATCTTCCTTCACTAATATCCTCTCCACTCTCAGAGCGCAGGGATCATCCTGAGGTTCCAGCAAATATCCAAAAATCCACTGGAATCTGTCCCTGACAGTAACAAACAGTTTAAAATAAGCAAGACCTTCATAACTCACTTGAAGCGCTGGCAGAGGCAAGTTTCAGACACCTCTCTGTATGCTGCCTCAGCTTCATCTGCCAGCTCAGTGTCTTGGTTGTCCTTCTGACATCTCTCAGACTTTTGCTGTAAAGTTCCCTAAAATGGAGTCCAAATAGCATCACACCAAACTGTGTTAGGCAAAAAAATAGGAACATTAATAATTTCAGCCCAGAATATTTTTTATTTCTGGCTTTGGGTGACTATATAATAATAAAATTATTATCACAGAAGAATAACCTCATAAAATCCTGACTGAGCAATATATTGCTTGCTTATTTTGAAAGAAAGCCCAAATTACATTTTATTTACGGGGAGAGACAAGGGAATAGAAAGGTGTGCCTGGGTTTTAATGTCCTTAGTCCAGAGTTTAGAGTTCTGTTGGTTTTATTTTTTTTTTTAACTCAGAAGTATATTTAAATGAAAATCCATCAGCTTGACCAATTTTCCTAACAGAAATAATGACATGTTTTCTTCTGTGTCTGAGCATACAAGTTGTGCTACAGGGAGAATTCACCTTTTTAAATTAACCAAGTATTTCTGTGCAGTGAACTAGCTGTGAAGGGCTGAAATTCATAAAACATAATAGTGGTGGAAGAGTTAACTTAATTTTGTATCTTCCTGGCAAGTAAATACCAGACTTTATTAAACATACGTGGTGAAGGGACAATGCTCCACACATGGAGAAAATGACATTTATCCTGCAGATGCAGAAGATGCACCTTCCTCAAGCACTGAAGTTCACTGGTTAGAAATTAAAACTGTAAAACCAGAAACTGTAGGACAAGATGTCATGGCACTAATCAAAAGAGGGGAAAAAAAACAAAAAGAAAAGAAAGTAAAAATAGAAAATTTACTCTCTGTGTGTAGAGGGGAAAAAAACCCCAACAAACCAAAAGCAAACCAAACCTAGATGTATATAGAGGGGTTTATATATTATGTGGTGTCAGGGAAAGGTTCACAGTACTAAAGAATTGGAGTTTCTTCATCTTAAAGTCTTGGACATGTCAGGACAGTCTTGGCTTATGTCAGGACAATCACTTTCTTCCCACTTTGACATTTAAATTGGCTGAAATCTTCAGTATCCAAAGGCTAAATTTCAGGCTTCTTGATTTTTAAAGCACCTCTGTTAGTGGTTGACTTTGGGGTGATTTTCTGCTTTACTGTTGCTTTGTTTGTATGGAGTCCATATTTTCTCTAGAGATCATTCCAAAAAGTTCTTACAGTTGAGGGAGGGGGAGCTTTGTTTGTTAGTTTGTTATGATTGATAGGTGTTTCTACATCATGGCTGGTTAAATTAGGGTATTTTAGAATTACTGCTTCTAGAATCAGAATATTTTACTGACAACATTTGCCAGTAACACATATCAGTTGAGTTTTCATTTGCAATATTGATTTGATATTGCAGTATTGATAGTGCTGCAGTGATGATCTAGCAGACAACACAATCTCTCCAGTGGAAATGAAATAACCTTTGAGCTTGCAGGCCTAGGCACCAAAGTGTCCCTGGACTGTTCAGGCAGGAGACAAGACTTGTACCTATGCCAGACTGTTGATGCTTTCACAGAAGCCTTTAATGGCTCTATCAAAAGCTTCAAAGAGGAAAGATGTAAAAAAATTCTTTGTTGCTACAATTTTGCTCTCATGTGAGAACTGCAAAAGTGTGCTGATTTGGACTGAGATCAGTGATTGACTGGGAGACTGTCTGACTACAACTTGGATACCTATTTTAACTAAATTGGTCTAGAAACCAATTCAGATCTATAAACCACATTAGGCTAAATTGATTTAAGTTTCTCTTAAACTGATTTAAGATAGACTGCACCAGGGACTTGCACAGATTTAACTAAATCTGTTTCTAAACCACTTGAGTTAACTCAGTGCTCAGAGTGACATAAATCAACCTTTGAATGCAGAAGTTAAAAGGTCCATATTTTATAGTTGTTCACTTTGTTCATTTGACTCATCTAGATCTAGGTAAAAATGTTCACTGTACACAACTATTTCATTAGCAGTGAGCAGAATGGAACCGGAGTCATAATTTTCTTCAAATTGAACTAATACTTGAAAAAGGAGATATTGGAGATGCATGTGACAGTACTTTCTGCTGAAACCCTTAGAAGGCTGAAAAGACACTGAATGATAATGAAATTGTATTTGGAGCTTTTTTCCATAAAATGAAGTAGTCATTCTAGTGTGCGAAGTGCTATAATTATAAAGCAATTTGCCACCATTAATGGGAGGACTTTTATTTCATAAAATATTAACAAAATATAATATCAGTGCAATAGGTTAGGAACAGTCTTATTTTCTCCATAAAAAGTCAATTTGTAACCACTGCAGACTGTCTTTCTCAAGATGACTATATTAGGGTAACTGATCCTTTTATAAAAGTATTGAAAGATAAGCATTAAAATAATCACAACAGATATCTCATTTACCTTTCTACTTAGTAATCAAATACTTTTCACTGTCTGCCTCTCTAATTTGGAGGCTGGTGTTGTTTCTGCAGATAATTGGCCAAGGGAGGTAGCATTTAATCAGTGTCTAAAAAAGGTAAAAACATTTGAGAAAAAACTACATTTTAGGAAGGGTTATCAGCATGGACCCATTTCCTAGCTTGCCTAAAAATACATTTGTATTCAGCTATCAAGGAAGGAAAAAGTAACCTTCTTTTTCCACAGTAAAGGAAGAAGAAAGAAAGTCAGAAGCTTCTGTGATTACAGGATTTCAGCTCTGATCTAGGCAGCTGCAAAGCATATGTATCATATGAAGAAGTACTGGAGATGGCAGAATTAACCAAGCCTTAATGGATTCATTTTCATTTCCTCTTTTTGTTACTATTTTTAATTAAGCACAAGATTTAATTTTTTTTCTTTCTTTTTCCTTTTTTATCTTTTCCTTTGCTGCTGCTATTTTACACCATTTCAGCGTCTACTCAAGCAGCACATGATCAGCTCCTAGGGAAGTCTTTAATTGTATTCATTTTGATGGTTCTTCAAGAGCTGCTGAGGAATGGAAGTCTCTAAATAGTTGAGACAAAGCTCACTTGAGAAGGAAATGACTTGAGCTGAATGAGCAACAAAATTTTCTCCTAAAAGAAATGACAATAGCTCACTTTAATGTGTTTTAATATGTTAAGTAGGGAAATGTTCCAGGAGGAATATTTGGGTTGGCAAAGGAGGATCAGAAATTAAATGTGAACCCCCTCTTCAGTATTTTAGTCTGGAAATAATGACTATAAATTAGTTGTTCTCTAAAGTCAGTGACTATATATTAACAGTTTCCCTATGTATTTAACAACCAGTCAGACAAAACCATAGGTAATCCACAGGCTATCGTTGGTAGATTCTGTAGAGTTGTGTCCATGAGAGAACATTCTCTGTTCTCTCATGGACACAACTCTACACAACATTCTTTGTTCTCTATTCAGAGAACAAACTCTGTTTTTAAAGTGCAACCCCAAATCTGTTTGGCAAACTATATTTGTAAACTTTGCTAAGTGGAGTACATCTCTGTTTTAATGATGATTGTTGTGTGTTTGCATCTTAAAAATAAAGTCAAAAGAAAAAAAAGGATAGCATCACAACAATTAGATAATTTTTTTTTTCTGAGTTTTGAGAGTTCATTTTCTGAATAGCACAAAAATACTTTAAGAAGTTGCATTTTTCTGATTGAGAACACAATAAAGATCATTAGTATTTTAGTCATTCCAAGGCTTAAGGCTGTGAGGTCCTGTTTTCGTGTCCTTTATGCAGCAAAGCTTCCACTGATGTCACGTGGGCTCACCTGGGACATCAGCTGGTGTTCAGACTGAAGGATGGGATCCCAGGAGGGTAGTGAGCAAATGTGGTTGGTCCCTAAGAATTAAGAGTACAGCGTAAACTTGATGATTAGCTAACAAATCACTGTGAGCTGTAAGTTTGATCAGTGTGTCAAAGCTGCTGGTTGGAAGATGTGTATCCAAAGAAGTCATTCACACTGGAAAGCCATGGTGCATCTGTTATGGGCAGGGTGGAAGCAACCTTGCTGATGTCTCCGTGGATGTTCACAGCTGTCTGGCAGCCAGGGGTGCTGCAAACATGGAAGAAGCATGGCGTAAACTAGTTGCTTGTGGGTTGCAAATGCAGGGTGTTGTTATTTATCCCTGTCAACAGCAGGGCCTATTAACTATTTTTAATGAATCACCACTGCTTTTACTTTTGCCATCAGCCATGACCTTCACCATTTAGAAACACATGGTCTCTCATAAATGATAGTCTGTGGCATATAAACTTGAGAAGGATTCTATCACGGCTCAAACTACAATATCTATCATTAAAACAAACTGCTCATTCCAGCTGAAGAGACACTCATATATATCATGGAACCAGCGTTCCATATTTTGAAATTTACTGCCCTGCATTGGTGCTTCTTTTCCTTGACTTTTTTTTTTTTTTTTTAAGGAGGCCATGCAACCTTGCTCACTTAATACTTTTGATAAACTTCTACTGACAAGGAACTTGATTAATGATGGTTAAAGGAATTGAATCAAGAGTGGGAAAGACAGGGCCAAAAAAGCAGACTGCTGGCCTGATGGAAACTAACGTCTCTACAGAAATATATGATGGACCCTCCTTTTTGCCATGCCAAGTAATTACTCGCACAGGCCTGTTGTAATAATTCCTATTACAGCCAAAACGGAAAAGTCAGTAACTCACAGCCCTGGGACAAGGTGAAGGCAAGGCCAGAGTAGTGTGGATCAATATTTCATTTACTCACTTAGGTTAGCTTCTATCCCTGTATCAAATTCTTTTACAGAAAGCCATGAAAGAAATGAGGTTTGCTGAAAAACACCAGTACGGGGCCCTCATTTCCTTGGGGGTGCTCACAGAGTACATGGAGCAACAAAACCTCTCAGCAAAACAATAAGCATTCAAGGTCACTCATTACTTGCTACTGTTGGAAAATAAAATGCCATTAGCCTGATATGAGTAATGGACATCAATCAACTGCAGACCAGCAAAAGTATGTTTTCAACATGGTATTGCAGCTGAAAATGAATGAACCATGTTAACGCTCTTCGAACACTCGACAACAGTGAGGAATTTTTCCTTTGGCATTATCATTTATTTCAGAGTTTCACTGCAGCTCATTGTTGTGAAATCAAACCAGAGCATCTCAGTTATTTGCTGTACTTTACTGTAATTGAATTAATTCTCACTAAATAAACATCCCAGTTTTGAGGGGGACAGTTGGGTGCTGTCCAGAAAGGTCCTGTCCGTGCCTCACAGGACCTGCAGCCTAAGGGTGGAAAACCAGATATAATAAGAAATAATCTGTTGTGTCAGTCAAATGATTTAAAACAATACTTGCTTAGAATATGAGATGACATCAAGGTACACAAACTTCTACTTTGCTGCATCGTCAACTCTTTCTTTCCATACAGAAGTTTTGAGCAAAGGGAGGACTCCAAGGTATCATTTGTGACTTGCACAGTGCTAATCTGAAGGGCAAATGTAATAGGTGCTTCTGTGATGGCTGATGTACACTGTGGTGGATTTTTTTTCCTGCTTCCTCTCACAGAGTTCTGGGAAAAGTGTTTGGTGGGTTGTTTGTGATTGCTCATATAGTTGATGAAGTTTTAGATCTTTTCAAAGCTTCTTGATTGCCATCTTGGCAGAAAGTTATGTTTTCTGTTAGCAAAATTCAGAATTCTCTGATCTTACCTGCACCATTGAAATATTTATATAGTGGTCATGAAGCAGTACCTTTCCAAGAACTTCTATGTTATAATTTTCAAAAATAAAACCATTAGTTTATAGAATAAACTGTCACAGAGTAGGGAGAACTACTGGGGGAAGAGCACACTTCTTTTTCCTATTAGAAAGTAATTTTTCTCTGCCTCTTTTTTCTTTAGTAATATTCTCTTTGTCTTTCTTGAGCATTTTGAAATCACTTACTAAATAATAATGTTAAATCTTTGTTCCAGAATTTTACCCTGAAGACTGACTTGAGGTGTACAAAAATAGTTGAAGTGTTTAGGATTTTTCACTCTTACTGTCTTTGGTAGTGGTGAAGATAAGTTATTTTCTTTTCTAGCCCCATCTCCTGAGACCAGACTATCAGACTCCCAACCATAGTAAGTGTTGAGTTCCTTGCAACACTGAACTCATTTAACCAATATTAATCCCATGCATCACTGTCATGTATAAGTAAACACAACGCAGAGATTATGAACCAAGAGGAAAATGACTGATCAAAGGTCACATGCTAAGTCAGGTATGACTGTGGCTTTCATGTTTGACATTTTGAAAGTTTATGTTAAATTTGCTGCTGTTCAGTAAAGTCTGGGACAATTAATGAATTAATTTCATGTCCTCTACAGTTATTAAAAACTTGGATAATGTTCTTAAGTTTTCTGCAGTTGTGATATTTTTTATTTTCATTTACAAATCAGAAGTGTTGGCAAGTGAGCAACTCTAGTCTTAATCCAAGTTCCAGGCAGACCATGCTGGTTCCATTCAAGTAAATCAGCTGAAACTCTGGTAAATAGTAGCTTGATTATATTTTGGATTGTTTGGGTTGATTTTTTTCTATGGATTTCCTTATTTAAAGCTGAATTTTATAGTAACTATAGTGCTGCAGAATACTTGCCTCTGCTTCCTGTTGCTCTTCCTATGTGCTGTTACTTTCTAATGATTGAATGTAAAGTGATGTCCAGAGTAGGAGACCTGAGACAGTTCTGCTCCCTTCATGTCTGCAAGAAGGGAAGAGAGATGAACATTTATAACTGCCTATCAAACTAAATAGATCAGTTAAAGAGACTCTGTCTTGCTGATCACATAGAGAGGCTCTCCTGGATTAAAAGGGTCCACTACATTTGATTCATTCCATAGTTTAGATGTGCAGTCAACTTTGTAAAGAGGGTGTAGTTCAGTCACATAAAGTCTAATAATTCCTTAAAGAGATTCTTAGAGATTCTTTGACAGACACGGAGCAGGATTAGAGACCCTGTCTCCTCTGTTCCTTAGAATGACAATTTTTTTTCTTTTTTCTTTTTTTTTTTTCCCAAATCCTGTTGTTGTGATTAAATTACTTTTCAAAATCTCATTCACTGCAGGTAGTAAGCCTGCACCACTGTATGGGGCTGCTCTAGGCCCATGATTCCAGACTGAGTCCCAAGTCCTCAAAATTGTTTAGGTGACCATATATAATTGGAAGAGGTTAGCAGTTCATTCTCTGAACCATCTTTGAAGCAGGGATATAGGATTGCCTTAATGTACTAGGAGGAAGAGGGGTGGTGAGGCAGAAATAAGAGTAAAGACATTTAGGTGCTCAGTTAAACCAGTAGAAAATGAGCACCTATATCTCTGTGGAAGGTCTAGGTATCACTTACTGTAAGGCAGAACCAGCACACAGGTATTCTAAATCTCTGGAGGTTTCCTGTGCTTCTGGTTGCAATGAACAAATCTTTCAAGAATGCCTCCATCAGGGCAGGAGGGTCTTGTGATGGAAGGTTGAACAGTTCTGTCTGTTGTAAGAGAAGAAGAAATCATTCTTTTCCCCTTAATTTTCTCTGGTATAAAGGAATCTAGTTTTCTGTTTGCAAACTAGAACTCTAATTTTCGGGTTTGCTTTTTTCCCTATTTCGCATGAAAATACCCTGGTGGTTCTTGGTGTTGCTGAGAACTTGGAGGCATTACTTTGTGTGGGTGAGCGTTCTGGTGTAACTTTCATATCAAAAAAAGCTGCATACAACAGGATTACTCTTTGAACCAGAGTTTTAACTGAGAGATATGGGTCCCATCCGTCATCCAAACGTGAGGCAGTCTGCTTGCACTTACCATAAAGAATAAACGTTTGGTCTGGAGGTCAGGATTTTTGGATTCACAGTGCACTTAGTTAGATCAAGGTCTCATCTGGGGTTAAAATCAATATTGCAAATTGCAGCTTAAATGGCAAAGAATATGTTTCCATCTATGTAATATTTTAGGTACAGTAGTCTTAATGTATAACTAGGTCAGTTCCATTAAGATGTAATTTCATTAAGGGACCATAACTGCAACTGGAATTTGGCCGCTGGATGCATTTTTTTTTTTTGTCTAATACAACTGTACAGACATGCATCACTCTTGGACACTGCTCACTTTGGTAGTTCTGCTTTAGAACAACAACCCAGTGATCAGACAGTGCACTCTGCAAGGAAGTTTGGAAGAAATCAGTAAAAAATATTTGTCTGTAGGGAATGCTTCTGGTTTTGAACTGTCACAAGAATACCTGTCAAGGTGGTACAGTAAAGCATTGAACATTTAACTTAGAAACAGAGACCTTCAGTTTAATGCACTTGTAAAGGTACATATGCAAGCAGCGGATTTAGCAGTAGAGCCTTCAGGCTCTCTTTCAAAAGGCACGTGACACAAAACATCTGACTTTGAGGAGCTTTGCTTCACTTTCTGTAAAGGCAAATCTGAGCAGAGTTGACCATAAAAGACGTTAAAAGTATTGGAATAAGGAGATGAAAGCATTGTTCAGAGGAATGCACTTTTCCTGCATTCATGCTGGCTCAGGTACAGGTCCCCAAGCATGGCGCACGTAGGAGTGGCAGATGAGGAGGAAAGGGAAAGTAATCTCAAAATCTTGAAAAAGGAGGAAGACTGTGGGATGGCTTTTATGTAATCCTCTGTGAGGATTAATTTCTTATGCACAACAGTCACGCCGAGCTTTGTAGCCGAGCGTGATGCCGTTTACAAAGCGCGTCTCTGCTGCTGGCTGGGCTATAGGTTCAGTCATCTGACTCTCCTCACTGGTGAGCCAGGAGCACAAACTGGGAAAGTTTATTTTGTGTTTCATCCCCACTGCCCACTCTAAGGGCATCACCCAGCACTGCCATGCTGCACAGAGCACAATCTGCTTTTCTTTACTTGCCGTGCAGAGTTGGGGAGGACGAACAGCCAAAGCTGTAGGCAAGCGAGGAGCTTCAGCCCTCTCTTGGCTGTGGGGGCCTTCAAAAGCCCCAGCTTGCTGACGAGGAGCTGCTCTATGTTTGTGGAGGAAGTCTGGGGAGAGAGAAGATCATAACTGGGCAGCAGCTGCTCTGTATGACTTGCTTCCCTGGAAACCTGGCAGCTCTCCAAGTCAAAATCTGAATAGGAGTTAAACTGCTTGGAGCATTAATTCCCCTAAGAGTCATCAGCCTGCTCTTTCCCTCCGTGTTTAACAGAAGTGGAGTATGCTGTGCCCAAGCAGGTTCTGGAGGGTTCAGGCTGGCAGCAGAGGCAGGGCACACATCCAGCACCATGGCTTTGCCTCCAGGAGCTGCTGCTGGTGGCAGCATGCGGGGAGCGGGACATCAGTGAGCGACTTTTCCATGTCCTGTGGGCCCTGCCACTGCACACAGCCTGGGCTTGTGAGGAGTTTTACTGCATGTAGAAGCTTTTTTTGGTGATGTGTATTGATATCTGGGAATTCCTGTTTATGTGGAAGGCTTTCCTGTGAATTTCCAGTCATGTGTAAGCATCCTAGGACAACCTTCTACTGCCACTGGGTGACGTGGATATCCTCCCCTCCCTCTCCCCCTGGTATTCCACATAAGCAAAATTTTCTTGGCAGCTTTTCAAGACTCCCCAGCTCATTATTGGGTCCTCTTGAAGTTGCAAAAATCAGTTTTATGTCCCTTGAATATTTATACATAGAATGTTTTAAATCTTCCTGTTTTAATCATGATTTAATCTGGGATTTTTTTTAAAGTACCTTTTAAATGGTTCTGTTTACTGCTTGCTGCTTTTTGTAACAGTTTTGTCTTCAGTTTTCAGTTAATGTACAACATGACTCATACATTCCAAAATATTGCAAAGAGGAAAAAATAAAATTTCTACCTGTTGGCAAGTGAGATAGTTCACCTGGATATGAATCAATATCTGTTGATATTGAAGGAATTTCTATATGAATCAATTTCTGAAGAAATGCTGATGTTTATTTTGTCAAGATGCATAAAAAAGCAGTCTAAAATTAAACAAGAGTGAATCATAGAGCTACTCTGTGCTTACAAGTTTTCTGCCTGTGGAGGCAGTAACAACAGCAGCCCAGACAGTTTCTTAAGGCTTTTCCTGCTCTTCTGTGCCCTTTATTTTTGATCATCTACCAAGGCCTGTGAATAGTGCCCAATCAAATATTACAGCATCTCCACAAGTCTGCTCTTGGAAGCTAAGGAATTCAGCAGTTGAAGTGCAATGCCAGATATAAAAGAAGCAATCATAGTGGACTTCCATAAGGTTAAGTGAAATAATTTTAATATTTGTATAACTTATATTTTGAGGCTTCTTTTATAACTGTACTTCTGCTTTATCTATGCTTTATCCACAAAATTTTAATCGATATGATCTTGTAAAAAAGATCTTGCATGGGGTTTTTACTTGTTCTCTCTCTCATTTTTATTTTTTATTTTTATCTTTATTTCTATTTCTGTTTCTATTTCTATTTCTATTTTTTAAAGTTCTCAAGCACCATACAAAGTTGGAAGCCTATTTCTGTGCACACAGGTGCTGGTAACTGAAGCGCAGTGTTGGTTGGTGAGACAGAACCTTTGCAGAAGGAACCAGAATATTTGAGCACAATTTACAAATTTTTACAAATTTTTTACATTAGAGCACAGAATACCACCTTTGCAAGTATTTCTCATCCTTCAGACTCCTGCAGAAGTCTGTTCAGTCCTTCTTACTGAGTAACAACTAAGAATATACCTGATGTGAAACTCTACAGGTTTTCATGCTTTAGACAATGAAATAAATCAATGGGGTAATGGCGTTGTTTAGAATGAAAGTAAGAAAACTTGAATTTCTCTCACTGAATTGCAGTGTGGGCACAATTTGAAGTCAAATTCATCTCACGGCAGTTGGCCATCGAAAATCTGCTCTCCATTTAATGTTCAGGAGCACAAAGAGGAGCTTTGCCCAAAATGAAGCTATTTTTAGATATACATTAGTGAACAGCCACACTCTCTCAGGGTCTAGAAAGCCAGAGTCCATTTGCAGTGATTTAACATGCTGCTTGCTTAAATTCTAGGTGAGGGGGCAGGGAAAATCTAAGTTGAAACTCAATTGCAGCATGACAAGATTAGGGGAATAAATGAGCAAAATCGATTTCGCATTCACTGATCTTCCTGGCAAAGTTTACCCTTTTAATTTTGTATGTGTTTTTCTATTGTTTCATAAAGAAGTCATGGTTTATTGGTACCCATGTGCCCTAGACCCTCCACACTCTGCCTGTTTGTTACATCCATACCACTGTGTGCAAGGGGGGAAATCTTTTCTTTGAATAGTTTTAATAAGATAAAACTTCTGTCTGTTTTCTGTGTTGTTTCAGCCATTTGTACCTTGGAATACTTGCCTCTCATGATAAATACAAGAACGGTTGAAGATTTCCAGTTTTATGTGAAATTTACTGAAGTAGCTTTTGGTGTTAGGGAGCTCTAAGAACAACTAATTCAAACCAAAAAAATCCTTTTTTAGATTGTACAGGGATTTTTCCCCCTTGTTATTTTACTGTGTAGGCTCAAGTCTTCACTACAGTAGATCAATAAAGAACTTGTTTGCATTAACAGGGCTAACATTACACTTGATGTAGGTGCCTGACTGTATACAGAGGTCACTTGCACTGGAAATGCATGAAAGAAATCAAATATTTTACTTGCTTTGGTTGAATCTAGGGACAACTTCGATATGTAAAAAATTACTCCTTTTCCCTCCAGGGACTTGGTTCTTAATTGTAGCTACTAGTTCTCTGTATTTTATAGTCTCTGTGAGGTTTGTAAGAGTTATAATAATAATAAAAAAATCCTAGATTTCATTTTATTTTTAGACTTACTACAAAAAGGCAGTCTATTTGTCTTGTAAGTTTTGCTTCAAAACAGCACAGTAAAATTCATTTCCCATTTATTCATTCAGGAGTGTAGGAGAGGAGAGGAAGGAACTGTTCAGCTCCTGAAATCCTGTCAGATTACAGCTGAAGAACACAGGCCATATTTGGGCCTTGGGATGCAGCTACTTGATTTGGGGTATAATTGGTAGAATGAATTTTTAACATTTCATTTTGCCAGGTTCCTTGAAATGTGTAAAAAATAGTATTCTGAGGAATCTTTATAGTTCTGTGGAAACCTGGTATAATTTTTACTCATGTACTTAACATGTGGGAGAGGTTTTTCATTTAATAGTTTTATGTTTTAAAGGAACAAGTTTCTAGCTTGGAGTTTTGCTAAAAAATAAAATCTACCCAGAGGCACACATATGGGCTGTGAACCAGGTGATATTTTCTAGTCTTTTCCAGACATTTTCTTTCTGTCCTGGAGAAGAAGGATATATTGAAAAGAGAAGTGTAAGTCAAATAATTCTATTTTGCTTTGGAAAGCAACCTTTTGTAATGTGTAATCCTATGTTACCACTTCCTTGAAAAAGCTTTCTTTCACCTAAAATAAACTTTCTGAAATAACTCTCACCATTTGGGAAGCTTTCAACACATTGTAGGACAGCGTTTTTCTTTTCCTCTTCCAATAATGCTTTGCACCATGCTGTGACTTGAACTTTATTTTCACATGTTGTGGGAGCATCTGAAATCCCTTGCCAATCCACCTTTCTCTCCAAATCCTTGGAACAGAATTGACAGAAAAGCAGGATATCCATAAAGGTATGTGTCCTGGTGTCCAGCTGGGCTTAAACCCACAGCAGTGTGTTAAAATACATTCATACAGTAATTAGGATATGACAAGGGTAGATGGCAAGACAGGAGAGGCTGCAAATGGAGCTTTTTGATTTCATTCCCTTGACAGAAATGCTGATTTTACATCAGGTTTACAAGACACTGGTGAAAGTTCTGGTGGTGAAGGGACAGATCAATTATATTTTATGGTATAAACTATATGGTTGGATTTGGGTTTTTTTAATTGCAAACTGGGTAAGCACTCATCTAAGGGAAAATGTTTAGAAATGGAAGGAGAATGTAGAATCCAGGCATAACTATAACCTGTGTGTGGTGAGGATATTTGATCCACAGTACACATGTGGAAAAAATCTGTTTGGTTTAATCTGATTTGTGATAAATGCTAATGGATTCTTCGCACTGTGCAGTTGTTGTTTTTGCTGAAGCAGTTTAGGTATAAATTTGCAAAATCCTAAGCCCAGTCTTTGTGAATTCAGCAGTTCACGTGAGTAATCCAAAGTAAGCTTGCTCAATGGAAATGTTTTGTCTTTTACTGATGGATTTTTTTTCCTGAAATTTGAGTTTATATTAGACCTCATTATGTTCAAAGAGAAAAAAAAACTTAAAAGCCTGATCCTACAGTTCCAATTTCTTTGAATCAAGTTCTGCCTGGTTTGGTCTTGATATAGCAACAGTTAATGATATAGATTCTTGCATTCACCTTGAGCAATTATACGGTTTAATGTTTATGCAGCAAATTATTCGGTTTGGCAATGACTCAGTCGTCAAGATTAGTTTTACACCAAATTGCTTGCAGCTACCAAATGACAGGTTTTGTAATGAAAGGTTGCAATTATTTCTAATTTCTTCAGTAGTAGTCACAAATCACTGATGCTGATTCTGCCATTGTACGTGGCTTTCTAGAATAATATCCTGGTGTGTTTGCCTCACCAGCCTTTTATTCTGTTTACAAAATTGAATAAATCAGGTAAAGTTACAAGTGTGCAGGAGAAAATTTCAGATAAATTATTACTGCATGATCGATGTGGGTTGTTTTGGATTTGATTTTTTTCAGCGTATTTAGTTCTTATTATTTATTTTCCCTTGCTTGTTGATGATGTTTGGTATTCCACATGCACCCCCTCTTCGAAATGATTAGAGTGAGCTGCAAAAATGAGTAGTTAGCCATGGGACAGTGGCTAATGCTTCTGCCCCTGCTTCTGCAGGTTGCTTGCTCAGCCCTGGCTCAGGGATTGTGCATTCTGTGCTGTTCAGTGCAGCAAAAGCACTCTTCCAGTCTTCCCAAGCTCCTGAAATTATTCAATCCACAGAGGCTTATCACTTTGCCAAGCTTACATAATCTCCTTATCACAGTTAGTCTCACACAAGTAACACCATGACTTATCCTTATGCCTTCCTGGCCAATATTAATGTATTCTTTCCAAAGAAAACAGCTTCTAATTGCCTAAACTGTATGAGGGCTATTGAACACTAGGTACTCCACTACTGCAAGTATTTCATAGCTTTCTAATACCATCAGTATGGAAAAATAAAAAATACATAAAACCCCCTTTGGTTTATTTTGTGTTTGAACAATTTACTGCAACAGCACTGTGTGCAAAAATACTGACTGGGATTGTAATGCAACTTTCTGATCAATGCTTTTGTTTATGGTGCATGTCTAACTGCATTTTACCAAGGCCAAAACTACTGCCAGAGAAAACACCTAAAGTCACATAAACTATCACAAATCACTCCAGTGTGGGCAACCCAAAACATTCTATGATTTAGACATCTCAATTCTTTCATATTTTGGTTACTTGCAGGCAGTAGCAGAACTAATGACACTTGGCACAATATTGTAGAATTAAAGCAAAAACTCATGTGGAGAGCACACTCAGGGAGTTTTCATGCATGTTTTGAAAAGAATTTCCTCTTTTCCTACCTGGAAGTTTTGTGGTGGTGCCCCCACAGCCCCCAGAGATGGAATGTTTGCACTGCATTTGTTTGCCAATACAGGTATTATTCTAAATGAAAAGTAGAAAGTAAGACTGCTGCAAAAGTCTTCTCTTCTAAGTCCTGCTCTATCATTCTTGCAATATGTATCAACATATTAAAAAAAAAAAATTCTATTTTCCTTGAAAGTTTGTCAGCGAAAAATTACACCAATATTATCCTTGTATAAATCACAGTAATTCTCTTGGAGTCAAGCTTCTTTAACTTTCAAACAATTCTCAGGTGAAGAATAATAGAAAATAAGGTGACAACAGTGAATGTTCAATAAAAAAGTTGGCTGTCCTCAATCAGTTTCGGTGTCTTTGTGTTCAGCTTTTATATTTGCAAATATGACAAGTTTTGATATTATGATTGAAATAATTTGAAAAAGCTTTTATTTTAAGCAGTGCTTTTTAGTTTATTTTTCTATGTGCACTAAGTATTTTCTCAGAAATTCATAGTTTTTCTGTTGAGAGGGAAAATGTTTATGTCCTTAAGCAAAGGGGTCATAGAGTATAGAAACTAAAGACATGTGTGACATTTCTCTGGAGCGCAGTTTTTTCTCTCAGATGTGGGATTCTCAAAGGGGATTCACACAGAGGAAAGTTCTGAGGCAGCCAATTCCTTCCCATCTGTGACCATCACTTAGAAGCAAGTAAGACATCTCTGCTTTAGCAACCAGACGTTGGTATCTGCAGTCCAGTGCTGCCACACTGGCGTGGCATTGTCAGAAAATCTGTCAGTACCCTGAAAGTGACAGCGGTGGGCACTGATGAGATATAACAAAGCCAGCAAGATGTGCTAAACATGGCAGTGTAAGCAATCTTCTGACTATTTAGCACAATAGGATGAGTTTTAGGAATGCATTTCAGAACCTGGCTCTTCCTGATGGAAAAATAATCCCTTATGCTGCCTGGGAAGGGAGAGAACAGCAAAGTATTTAACAGAATATTTTTGGGAAGCAGCAACATTATTTCTTCAGCATGATTTATTTGTTCCAGACTTGCAGTGGCAGCTTCACTCCGTGGCACCTTGGTGCTGTGTAGCTGAGGTGAGACTCGACAGGAAGTATATAATAGGTAGGAAGGCATGGATCTCCATGTATGGCCACGCTGAGTCAGTACTGCCAGGGCTTTGGCAAGCCGTTCAGACCCTTTGGTGTTTTGATTTTTTTTTTTCCTGTTGCCAGTTGGTTTCTGCTCCTAGCTGCATTTACATGTACTGTGTTCTACCAGCCAGCCTCTGCTGATGGTCAGGATTGAGTGTATTTTTCATTGTACTGCAAAGAGGGGCAATTTTACACACAGCTTTTTGAAATATGAATAAGGTATAAAGCTGACCAGAGCTGTAAGTCCAGAGCTATATTCTTTCTGTATTACTGTAATTTCATTTTTGGGCAAGTACTTTTCTACTTCTTTCTGCAGTTTCAGTCAGTTGTTTATAAAACAATTTCACTTCTAAGTAAATATCAGCAGCCGATTTTACTTCTAAGTAAATATCAAGATGATATCTGTATGATTTTGAAAGTGTATATAGTAATCAATAGAGACTTCATTACCCTGAATTTAATTCTCATTTTAATTAGTTCTCAAATGTTACCTTAATTTTTGCCAGCTTCTTTTTGATATCTGTTTGGGTCAGGCAGAAAGAGAGAGGTATCAGAAGAGAACAAAGCAGGATGCTGACTGTGTCTCTTCTCATCACTTTCTTGTGTGTAGGTTTTGGTTATGAGGATGAACACCTGTCACACAGCAGAGCTGCAGCATTTTCTCTTTTAAAGCTGGATGATTTCAATTATATTATTTTGTTTGAAATGTTCAGTGGCAAGAGGACTATGTCCTTCTAATGAGACTTCCTTTTAACAACTTTGCTCATCTCCAGAAACACTAATTCCAAAGTATCAGACTTTTCTTAATCCACAGATAAAACAGCTTTCTGAAAGGCACACAGCCTGCAATTAACTTTTTTCATTACTTTTATATTTCTGTAGAAGAAACAAACTTTCTAACATATTCTTGACAGCCTGAGTCATTAGATGGGGTCCTTCAAGGTAGAAGGGTCATGAAACATCACAGAAAAAGAAGACTTCTTCAAAAACCCTAAACCTTAACCTTTGCTAGAACTATACTTCTTTTACTTCCCAAGAAGAAACATGTGCTTCAAAATGAAATATTTCTATCCTGTAGTAATAAACTAGTGTCAAATAGGGAACAGATATAAAACTGCTCAACAATTCTGTTCTTTTTTAAAGTCTGCATTGGGGATGGTCCATAACAAAAATGGTTTGGTTTGGTTTGGTTTTTTTCTGTATCCTATTCTTTGATCCAGTTTGTTCCCAAATCTGTTGTATATAAGAGATATTACTCAGGGCTTTTGTTCAAGTAGTAGCCATAATATCAAGATTGCAAAGGTGGACTCAATGATACAATTATTAGGATCCACCAGATGCCAATTAAAGTCATCCTAGTGTGTTTGATTTCAAACAGCAAACCTTGCAGTAGATCCCAACGCTCCACTGGAGCTCTGGCAGGAATTAAATCCTGATCCCATTTGCTGTGAGTGGGGATTGGCTGCATTGATGTCACTGCTCAAACTCTGAGCTAATCATTATCAGCCATAGTGTCTGCTGCCTTTTCAAGCAGAAGAGTGACAATTACAGAAGTTCTTTTAATAAAAGGGAAATTATATAAAGAAAATCTCTATGACAACTATGGCAGCTTACCTGAGTGTGTTAATATACATATAAAGAACTATTGATAACTGTGGGAAATAATATTACCGTTAAATGGAAACCAAGGAGACAAAAAGTGTACTAATCTATCATTAAAAGAAAATGAAACTTCAGGAGAATTTATGACAGTTCCCCTAGCTCAGTGTAGCCTTGTGGCACTTGTTAGGAGCATTAATCAGGAGAGGCATAAGGGTGGTGGCAACAGTAATTAGGTGTGTGGCAAGGGGATTGAGGAAAATGTCAAATCCAATTAGAGAACTGGCAGAGGACACGAGGAACCTGAGAAGTGTTTCTGGGCTAAGCAGTGCCTCACCAGTGAGATACCTGGTCTGAACTGGGCACCAGGCACTGCAGTGTGAAAGCAAGGTGGGCAAGCAGCAGTGGGGTGAAACATGGCTCTCAAAGGGTGTGTGCATGGAGGAAATACTGAAATTAAGGTGATAAGGGACTTTCTGTGCTAATCAGCCTGTGGAGTAACACAAAACAGAATAGACAGGATGGCTAAAACAAGGGGTTGGGAACTAAAATGCCTCGCTGTTAGCTCAGGCTAAGTGTTGGTTGGCAGGAAAAAACCCTGTTACATGGTTTGACAGAGATTTGTGTGGTGGTGCAGAGATTTAATGTTCTGCATAAAAATGGGTGAAAAACTGAGAAATTTGTGGTAGGACCCAATTCTAATTCAGCGTGAGAACGGTGGTTTTCTTTATCAAGTTGCTACAGAAGAAATAAAAGGCAATCTCATGCTCTGGTAAGCAGTGAGTACATAATAAGGAGCTGCTCATAGAGAAAACTCTTGCTTGGTTCATCCTTTGATTAATTTCAAATTAAAGAGAAATCTCAGACTGGTTTTGAATAAATTATTTAAAGACATCAAAGTAAAGAGCTATTCATTGGAGTCACTTGGACTGTAAAACTCAGAAGCCTCTACTTTTGGTTTAAAAATGTTTCAAATTTGCATCTTGAGCCAGAGGGTATAAACTTGTGGTGTTTATACAGTTTTGTGGTGTTAATCTGGGCAATGATCTGAAGGATTATGAAGGATAAAAATCCACTATAATTTAAAAAGAAGCCAATGAACAGAGGAAGAGGTCAGTTGTGGGTAGGAAAATTGTCTGGCATGACGCGACTAGTGCCAAAGTCAAGACATCTTAGACTTGAGAAAAAAAATCAGTGCCAATCAATGGTAAATAGTTCCTTCTCTATATTTTTATAGAGTAGGAGTTGCTGAGAGAAAGTAGGACTTGTATTTAATGTAAATGAGATAGAGACCAAGGATAATCTAGTTCTGACCAAACCAGTTGGACTTGGGTGATGGTGGTGGGATTGTCAAGAAAGAAACACAGTTCTTAATGAGTACAGAAAGTATGAGAATACAATCTTAGTAAAGCCAAAATAAAATGAAAACTTGGAAAGCATGATATAAAAAGTTGGCAGGGAGAAAGAAGGGAAAAGAAAAAGCTGAATAAGTCTTTTAAAAAAGGGCATGTGAAACTATGGTTCCTGTAGTCCCCTTTTATTTTTTAAAGATCAGTAAAATTGTATATGGTGTCAAAAGATAAAAGTTTTGTCTAAGAAATGTAATGCATGGAGATGAGGGTTTGCCTAGGTAACTGTTTGTTTTTTAAGGTTTAATAGTAATCAGGACATAAAGAAGATATTTAGAATAAACAAACAAAAACTTCTGGAGATTGATTTAAAATTGGATAGCACACACTGAATTTACCAAAGATAAATTATGCCACATCTCTCTGATTAATTAGATTATTTGTATAAAGGATTTTTTTCATTATTATTATTTATAACTAGCTTCAGTAAAGGATGGAATAGAGGTAAGTAAGAGAAACCATGTAAAGTAGCTGAAGAATTCTAAAATGTTCTAGAAGTAGAAACTTTTGATTAGAAGTTTCTTTAAAGGCCACCTTTGAATCACTGCTATAATAACAGTGGAAAAAAAGCAGGTACAGGATAATTAAATTATGAAGTCATTGTTATTAGGAGATTGACTTCACAATGAACAAATTTGATGATTGAGGATAATGGAAATAGGAAGTCATTTAATGCCACAAAGCATGATGGTATGCTTTTAAAAACTAGTCGTAAGGATTTCTTTTGTAAGATCTGGGCTGATCAATTGGCACTGACAACAAAAAGAAGAATCTATTAGCAGATCACAGGATGAGGGGGAGCTACCACTGGGATGCTGAAGGAAAAGCAGGAGTGTGATGCACCTGCAGAAGTATTTCCAAAAGGCACAGCAAACTGCCAAGGTCACATGTGTGACATGTCATCTAAATTCCTGCATGCTGCTCTTGCCCTGCTCCAGCAGTGTGATTCCAAATGAGAGAGGTGTAGGAAAGGCTGCAAGGATTACCTGTGGGATGGAGAACATCTCTGCTGAGAGGAGACTCACAGAGCTGGGTGACCTCAGCCCAGCAAAGGGGAGCTGTAGGAGAGTGAGCTCGCTCTTCACCAGCTAAAGAAGCCAACACCACACAAAACAAAACCCTTTCCTTGCTTAAGAGAAGGGAAAACACTGGCACAAGGATGAGTTGTGTATCTCCTAGTCTTAGATGCAGATATTTGAGCTGGAAATCTCTTGAGGAGATCCCTGTCCTTGGAGAAGGGAGGTGCCAGAAATGCTGTTTGATGATAAGAGATGGGAGAAGGATACCAAGGTGCTATTAAAACAAACTATGATTAATTTATAAGCCAGATTGTATGGTGATGTGGTTTGTGATAGCAGGCAATTAATTTTGATTTAGGAGGTTCCTTCCCACCCTGTGTTTGGGATTTATTAAAGGATCTTTGCTTGGACTCGAGGCTGGCATGAAAACTGGTCCAGAATGTGTTCCTGATTCATTTTTGCAGCTTTCTTCTGGGAAGCCTTCAGTTTTTCTGCACTCACTGGGTGACAGGAGCCTGGGCAAGCATTAATTCACTCTGCTGCTGTGCATTAGTGAGCAGTGGCTGCATTCTCCATCCTGAAATATGTTTTAATGCTTTTATATGATTATGAATGAGATTATATTTATACATCAACTATAAAACGTATAAGTGAATATATCTTACAAAAATTACAACTAATTTTTTTATTACATTTAGTAAATTAAAAATGTAGATGCTGAAGGTAGGGAATTAACACAGATTCTTCAGACTCAAGTGAAAAAAAACCCAACATGCAGAAATGAGGTAAGAAGAATAACCTGGGTTGTTTTGGGGGTATTTTTTAGGAGGCTGAATATTTATCATGAAAACTGGATCTGTAGTGGGATTTGTGAGTGGGGTAAGAGTTAGATGTTGCCTGTGAAACCCCATGCAGCTGGACTGTTTGTCAATGTATCATTATAAGAAATCTTTAAAATAAGGAACTTATCTACCAGAAAGTCTTTTCATGTTTCTTTATATGGAATTGTCATGAAGCTTTGACTCTAGATAAGGGAATTATAATGAAAACAAGGAAACATTGTTTAGATGTCAAAACGAATTTGAAGTGTGACATATGTGGGAAGAAAGAAACCACACAAAACTGGATATTGGCTCCTTGAAATTTATGTATGTAATGTGATGACTGTGGATTGTCTAAAAGAATCTATTCCTTTATGGTTGGTGCAATTGACTATTTTATTGACCTTTCTGGTTTTATGTTTTAAGGAGTATTAATATTAATGACCCATAAATACTGAAAAAAAAAAGCTTAGAAGGTATTTATTTGTAATTAAGTTGATATTCACTCCTTCTGCTTTTTTCAAGTTTTATTATCGTTCTTGCTCAAGTTTCCTATTAAGTGTAAGAGTAGATTTGAAAATATTTTAGAGCACCCATGAAATAAAACACTTTTTGCATTTTAAAGAAAATGTCTAGTTTACTCAGATAATTAAGATTAGCTTTTATAAAAGTAAGAACTTGCCCCACACTGTGTCTGTGAATCAATAATGAAATATTTTGGTGTGGCAACATTTCATGATATTTCTCCTAATTACTGGCCCATAAACAGAAATACATCCGGTGTCTCCTACAGACAGATTTGTATATGAAAAGAGTTAAATGATGAATGAGCGTGTTGTAAAATACAGATACAAATTTAAGCATTGTGCTTATCTTCTGATAGTCAAGCATTTGCATAATCAGGATCATATCAGCTTCACAAGAAATTAATCAGAATGGTATTAACTTCAGAGGAAATGTATGGAATCCTGATGTCAGCTTTGACAGCTGTAGAACAGGGAACCAGCTCAATCCTTTGGGTTTGATGTGCCTTTATAGAGAATACCAGAGTGTGTGATAATGACAGTGAAAATGAGCTCCTGTAGGACAACTTGTTCGTTCGATAATCTTGTTCAGTTCTGTGTCATCACAGTGCTGGGGTGTAAAGCCAATTTTTATTTGGTGGTCTTTTTTGCCATTTTATGCTCAAAAATTATTCTTCAAAATCAGAAGCAGCTTTATCTTCCTTCACAGACATTAGTCAGAAGCAAAATTTTCCTTTTCCAAAAGGGTTCACAGGGCAAATGTGCCAGTACTAAGTGATCACTCTGTGGGGAAGGCCTGACTAGCTGGTGACAGGCAATGTGTCACCACTTAGACCGTGCTGGAAGCTGGGAGTGACTGAAGGAGTCATTCTCTGACAGCTGGCAGTTGTGTAAACCAAGTTCATGCTTCGCTCAACCGTTGACAAATGCCTCAAATTCCAGAAAACACTGTGGTGGTTATCACCAGCCGAAACGCCTCTGGCAGTAATCCTGCACTGAAATTCAAGAATGAGGACTTAGATGTTCCTTGGCTACTACAATTGTAATTGCCTTCCTCTCTGCAACGGAAAGCACTCATATGGATTTATAATCTGGAATTTATAATATGGAATTCGAGCTTGAGCTCTGTTAGACTTATGGGAGCGTCTCTCCCTTCGTGCTTCTCTGTGCAATTTTCTTTCTTGAATTTTCCTAATGTGGGCTCACTGGCCAAAGGGAGGCTCATGAGGCTCCATGATGATGCAGGAACAGGACCCCGAGTGAGCTGTGGGTCAGGCTGACAGAAGGATCTGCCTCCAGGCATGGTCTGAGGGAGAAAAATCTTCCCCTCTGCTGTGCTTGCTCATGAAGGGAAATAATCTGCTGCCTCCTTAGCGATTGTAGGACCCACCACACACACCCTCTTCCTACACTGTGAGGTGACTGAAATGTTAAAGAAAAGCTTAAATTCATTTCTTTCAGCCAGCCCTGTGCCTTATCTGCGTGAGGAAATGTGAAACGGCAGCTCTAATCCCCTCTCTCCAGGTGTGCATTCACACAAAATGAAATGATGCCATGCAGGAGCATGGCCTCTGCGACGAGAGCCGGGAACTGAGCGCACAGAAACCCCAGGGCCCTCACAGACAGAACACAGAACTCGCACCAGCAGTGTGGGAAACGTCTCAGCAGCAGCAATATTTGTATTTAACAGCAGTTTGCAAAGTCAGTTCAGCAAATCAGAACTCTGGAGAAAGGAAGGGCTCAGTAAACATGTGGGTTTTGATCACATGAATAATAATTTGAGATGATTGTAAATAATTTGGAGCAGAATGTGTTGCCAGTGAGCGAAGTCTGCTCAGGAAGACCTAGGGCTGCAGTTTGAGGGTGATTCCCCACAAGCCCTGCCACACACCCCAGCTCTTTTTGCCTTCCCTGTGCTTGGATATGGCAGTGATTGCAGCCCAGGCTGTGGCAGGCAGGGGCCCTGCCTCTGCTGTCGGTAAAAGCTAAAGTAGTTCCAGGGACTTTAATGGTGTCAATCCTGATTTACTGTGTCACAGCTGAGCTTGTAATCTGGCTCTGAAATAATAACTTCATGCAGACTTGAGTGAAAAAAGGTCTTGTGTAAAATCAGGAACATGCTTTTGGTAAAGAAGAACTGTGAGATTTTCATTTTTCTTTTTTCTTTTTTTTTTTTAATTTTCGTTTGGTATTTTTAATCTCTGGTAAAAAAAAAAAAAGGAGGTTTTATCGTCAGATGGATTTGTCACATCAGACTAAAATAAAAAGAATGCACAGAAAATAATACATTGGGCATTGTGGAACTGAATGTAAACAGTGTATTGTTTGTACTAGTGAAATGCGTGTCTTTTTCAACATCGGGCCACTTCTGATACACTTGTGTTGGCATCATTATCCTGGGGTAGGAAGTAGTCATTTATTTATCCCCTTTTGGCATCCACAGGATTTAAGAGATGAGCCATTGCCCTTCTGGATACCTAATCCAATTCTGATGCTTTTGGTTTTTCCAGTAAAACATCAATAATTTTATATGCTTCTATTGTCTAAAGCGGTTTTGTCTTGATGAAAGACATTTTAAATGGGCAGCGTTTCAGAACGAGATTTCTCTTATGTAGCTTGTCATTACGTGCATAATACGTAAGTAAATCTTATCTATTAAATTAATGAGAATGTGGAGAGAAGGAAATATTTTTGATCAGCGGTAACCAAACTCTGAGAACAGGGAGGAAAAAAAGATGTGCAAAGAGCTTCAAAATACAGCGCGGCATTGTTTGCAAAAAGCCTGCTGTTTCCTTTATGTCTGACTGATCCGTGCCAGAAGCCCTCCTGAATTTCTACAAGAATAGAGCTTCAGATCATCTGCATTCAGCGCCAGAGTCATGGCCCTGGAACCGATAATTGCCTCTGACAGGATTTAATTACCTTCTCCAGGACCTTTTCTCTGTTTGATTGGAGACCACCCCCCGCTCGGATCAAACCAGACACTAATAACACGCCGTGGCGCCGGAGCCAATCCCGCGCGCGGCCGCCGCCGTGACCTTGGCGAGCCCGCGGCGAGGGAGGGGCGGCCCCGGGCCAGCGGGGCTGGCACCGCCGGGCCAGGCTGCCATCACTCTGGGGCTGTGCCCGGCAGGCCCGGGGCCGCCCAGCCCCGTGTCCCTGCCCCGTGTCCCTGCCGGGCTCCCTGCTGCAGCCCAGCGGGGCTGTGCGGGGTTGGCGGGCAGCCTCGCTGCTTGGTGTGCACCGCGCTGCCCGTTTGTGGTGTTAACTGGACGCGTGCACTCGCTATGTTGTTTAGATTTAATGTAGAGACTTCTCTTTTCAGGAAAGAAAACCACGTTCCATCAGCAGTGGGCTTTTGGAGACCTAGGGCTTTTGAGGTGAAATAGCTGCAGAGCTTAAGAGTGTGGTGGTTTTTAGCAGGTGTTTTCTCGTTCTCGGAAATTAAGCGAGAGCTTTTGCCTGGGTTTCATTGAGTAGCTGAATGCCTTGGCAGCGTTACTGCTTTGAGAGTTTAAGTGCGCGGCGTTCTCCCATCAGGGGTGCAGAGCAGCTGCAGTCCTTGCCTTGGTTCGGTTCTGTGGGCCTTGGTGCAGGTAAAGGGCTTGGCCTGCTCCTTTGGGGCGAGTGGCCACACTTCGGGGGGAGCAGGGATAGCTTCGGCCTTCTTTAGTGCTTGTACGTGTTGCTTTCTCTGTTTTCACCTCGAAGGGAGATGTAAGTGCCGCGCAGTGAGGTGGAGGGCAGGGGTGATTTGGTGTCATGGTAACTTGCCCAACTCTCGTCGGGCTGTACATAAAATGCAGTGCTGGAGGAGCTGCATTTCACACACATCACCTCAGACAGCAGCGGGGGGTGCTGCTGCGACTTTTTTCCTTGAGGTTGCATTGAGAAGAGCAGCAATCGCTCTGGTGAATGCCTTGCATCACAGTATTGCACCTTCCAGCCTGAAAAGCCTACCAGGACAAACAGGAAAAGGGATCGCTAGCAGAGCTGCAGGACCAGCGTTAGCTGGAGAAGCAAAAGCACAGAGGTGGGGGGGAGCTTTTGCAGTTCTGTGTTCAAAAATCCACCCCTTGGTGAAAATGCCTTGTCTTCCTTTTGCCACTTAACGTGTTTTACCCTTTTCTCAGATGTTTCCACATAACTGATGTTCCCAAGATGTTTCCATATAACTGATGTTACAAGATGTTTTCATATTCTTTGTATGGGAATTATTGAGATGAGGCTTTCCTTATCTGAGGTTAATGAGCTTACATAGGAAAGCACTGTTTGGTGAAAATAAGTGTTTTTACAAGGCAGCATGTGTGTGTGACTGGTCTAACCAAAGGCCAGTTCAGCTGAGAGTCATTTCAGCCTTCTGTGGATGGTCTGGCAACAGAGCAGCCTCTGACGTGAAGAGACATTAGAAAGAGAAAGGTGAATGTGTGATTTTTTTTTTTTTTTTAAGTTTTCATTCAAACCTCTGCTAGCCTCTAGCAAAGCATGCAGGCTGCTTGCATAGCCTGAGATGGCAGAAATGCTCCCAGCTGCAGTGCCAAAGCTCTTCCCTTTTTCCCAAAGCAAAGCTCTGAAAAGATCAAACAGACAAGAAACCTCTCTGAGCACAGGTCCCCACAGAAACATGAGGGGAATATCCACTAACCCCAACTCTGGAAAATTTTTAATTTCCGGAATGGACAAAAATAGTGACAGGATAAAACAGAGTGAGAGTGTGTGTGGGTGTTGGGGGAGGGTGGATGGAATCTGAGGCAAGTTGCATTTTATTTTTTTTTTCATTTGCCCAGACAGATTCCACTGTGAACATGTAATGGTTTTCACTGAGGCACTGTGTTATTTTAAGGTAAATCTGCTGACTTCAGAATGCATAATCAGTTTCATGATCATAATAAATTATATCACAGTCATCTCTGGTGGGAAAATGGAAGGAAACAGACACACACAAAGCAAGGGTGCCAGGACAGCTTGCTGGTTAGGATGCCAGCCTTGAAACTGTGTCTTTCTTGCTTTTTTAAGGAAATAATTTCAGAAGCATCTTGAACAATTAAAAGCTCATTGGGAAAGCATTGTAGACACTCAAAGTTTAGGTCTGCGTGAAGGATACTTTTGAAATCATCGTTGCGGTTCAGTTCCACAGCTGTAAATTGAGAATTGCAGCACTTCTTGCAATGGTGATGTGTGAATAAAATATACTTGAAAGCAACTGGAACCAAGTAGAAGCTCTCCAAGGAGCTGGGACAGACAAACAGAGCCTGCCCAGGCTGTGGCACTGAGAGCATATACTCCCCAGCAGCCACAGCCTGGGCAGCCGGGGCATCTACCCCATCCTGGCAGGTTGTTCCCAGCTCTTGGGTTTGCTGCCACAACTCTTTGCACGGCAGTGCAGTGGAACTTGGTCACAGAGTAGATCCAGCTGGTAAAAGATAAAATATGTACTAACTGCATGGCAATACAAACCACTGTGCCAGCCAAAATACTGCTTGGCACGTGGAGGCAAACCAAGGAAGAAGGAGGATGGCAGCTTCTTAAGCAACCTGCTGCCAAATGCAAAATCACAGTCCCTCTTTATTTTTCAGGTGCCTTAAATGTTAATCTAGAACAGTAAAAGTTGTGTTCTACTGTGTAAAAAGGATTGACCATAGTCTGATAAGACTACTGGAAGATTATTGTCAGTGATTTCTATACAAGGAAAGCTGGGTCTCTGATTTATGTATTAAAAAACAGAAGTAAAATGAAATAAATTTTTTTAATAATGGAAGTAGCTCACAAAAATATGACTCAGAAGTCAATACTGTTACATTTTGATTTTTCCAAAGAATATAATAGAGAAGTTAAAAATGGACCACTGCCTTTCAAAAAGACAGCTGTAATTTTTTATAACTTTTCTTAGAAACTTGTGTTACATGTCTTTTCTAGTATTACTTTTAATTACCGCTGGCTAATTGTGAGATAAATCATTGTTGCATTACCCTTTTGTATTTGAGATGAAGATCCTCATACTTTAGGTTTGTCTTTCCAGGCTCCAGTGGCAGTATACTAAAAATGAGTTTCATCTATTCCATGTGACACAGGTTGTTTAACAGGAAAATGTTTTTATTAGAAGAACTGGGTTAAGGGTCCATCTGGAACCAATTGAATTCTCTAATGGCCTAACCCTCTATTTCTAGAGGGAGAGAGGAGAAGAAGCAGAGAGCAAATTCAGGCTAACAGTGTAGTTCTGCAGCGTGAATTTAAGAACTTTCCCCTCTGCTCCCCCAGCCTCTCATTCCTGCTCTCTTGCTGTAATTTGCCACGTCTTCAGCTTTGTACATACAGCTATTTCCATGCTGTGAATTATACTGTTCAAATAACTGCTGTTAAAAGTCATCAGCAAAAAAGGATGGGGGGGGGGGGCTTAAATGGGGCAAATGAGGGAAGAGTAAATTGCACTGGGAGAAGGGAAATGAGCATGAGTCTGAAGGAAGCCCAGGACTTCCTCCAACCTTTGTCACTCCAAGCAGTCATCCCCTTCAGCCCAGATGCCATTTAATTACAGAGTCAGCCATGGACTTGGGTGATCAGCAGCCCTCTGCAGATAATCAAAGTGCCCCTATACACCCCAGGCCTGCTTGTGAAGGCTTTATTGATGCATGAAGCACTATAAATATGGAAGGCCTCATATTGCAGCTGGATTCAATGTCCAGTGATGATCTTAGATGTATTTCTGTTATTCTGAGTGGCTTTGGCTGAGCTAAAAAAGGAAAAAAAAAAATCAACAAACCAAAACAACCTCAAACCCAAAACATTTGCAATAACATTTCTTTAGAAAGGACTACATATCAAAAAGTCATTGAAGCAGCAATTGTCCTGATGTTACATTGTTTATAAACCCAGAATTTAGCCTTATTTATTTTCATGTTCAGGCACAATGTTAAGCAATTTCTTTCTGAAGTGCAGAATGATCTGTTAGACATGAAATGCTTGCTACTTGTCCAGGACAAAAAGGGCCACAGCACATACATTAATGTATGTCCTGGGATTCTTCTTACTTCTGATTACATTGCTTCTTTAGTTTCCTAGCAAAAAGTAAGAGTCATTCTGGATATATCACCCTGCTTGTCTTTGCCAAAACCCCCTTAAACATTTGTTAGTGATAAAGTTATACAGAAAAAAAAAATATTCTCCCAGAAGAAAATAATTTTCCTCTCTGAAGCTGGCCATTGAAAACATTTTATTTCTGTGTCAGGTTGCATTATTAACTCATATCAGAGTGGACTGATAGCAAAGCATGGAAAAAGACTATTATGTTGCTAATAGGAAAAAACAGCTAGGAAGTCTGAAACTGTCAGTTTTGTGCAGCTTGTGTTCCTTAGCATTGCATCACTGGCAGAAACAATGTAGGGTAGAGCATAGTGAGAGGAAATGAACATAAAAAGTGTTGATTATGTAACATTAGTGGATGTATTCATGTGTATGTTTGGGGAGGAGATAACTGTGCAGTTCACTCCTAACCTCCTCTGCCTGAATGCACCGTGCAGTTATTTGAAAAACTTCATAAAAAAGATAAAATCCTAATTGCAAAGAGCTTTAAAATGCATCCATATTGAGAAACGGTACCCAATTGATTATTCAGCTGGCAAAATGGGAATTTCAAGTGGTGTAGACAGCTAATTGTGGCCTGCCTGTGGAATGACAGGTCTATAATTTTTAGTTTTGTGCACATTCAAAGCCAGTCACCTTGACACTTAACAGTCCATTATCTGCCGGCCACCGACCATATGATGATATTCAAAGAGTGACAGGTCTTTTCCATTACAGAATGATAAAATGCACTATGCTTTATTTGGATGAAGCTGTCTTCAGAGACAGCACAAACCAAATGCTTATCTGATCCTTGCATGCAACGATGACACTGAGACACCTTTTACTCCGCAGGGCTAACCTGGTTTTTGTTTTGATGTTTTGTTGTTGTTGTTGTTCTTTTGGGATAAAGATGAGTGAAATTGGTATTCCGAGTATTGTTTTCTAGAAGAACAGACGAGCTGGCATTCATATCTGTGATTTCTTTCAGTATTAAATAAGACAGATTGCAGGAAGCACTGGGACACAGGTCATGCAACTACATGATTCATAATCTAAGGAGAAATGTTTGGGGTTTTATAAAGAGATTGTTTGTTTTCAGCATGAATACAGAGCAAGGTCAAAAAACACGTCCCAGGATACTTGCTATCAAATAACAAAAAACACCACAAATCAGGCTGAGATGTTGCTCAGGTCGGGAGTGATCCAGAGAGGGCAGGGAAGCTGAGCTTCTGTGCAAACCACAGTGGCGGGGGGAGCCTCTTGCTGCTGTCCTGCTGGCCAGGGAAAGCCATTCCTTCCAGCACCACAGACAGTGTGAGCACAGGAGCCTGCAGCTCTCCAGAACTTCATAGGAGATGGGCCCACATGAGTCATGAACCCTGTCTTGGCCTCAGCACCAGTTTCTGTGCCAAACCCTTTCTCTGTGAAGTTTATTTATTTATTTCTAAATGTCAGTTTTTAGTTTTGAATTCTGAATGAGCCTTTGGAATAGCTGTTTCTAAACTATTTTTGGAGTTTCAACAAAGAGTCAGGATTGTTTTTCTTAGCCAGCAGGGCCTGCTCCAGCTCCCAGGGACATTAGTGGAAAGATGCTGACTGATTCATTATGTGCAGGAGCAAGGTCTATAGGAGTAACTGTGCAGAGATGAATTTTTGCAACACATAACTTTTATCAGCACTTCATTTTGTAGTGATCCTAAAATGATAAAAATCCTGCAAATTACAAATTTGCAGAGCACTTTTCTTGAGCATTTGGAGTGAGCAACAGTGACTTTTGCCACTGGAAAAAATGATTTGTGGATTTTCCAAATGATACACGACAGTCATTTCAGTGTTCAATACTATTTGTTAGGTCCTTGCTTACTCAGAAGTGAGTGACGATAAAATGATAATATTTTTATGATTTTTTTTCTACAAAAATATACTTTGCACACAAACTTTCAGTCTCCTATATCCTTATATGTATAGTGTACTGCAAGTATTTCTGCACAGCTGTGGAGAAAACGCTAATGAACAGAGCCTGCTCTGAAGAGAGCAGTCAGGAGGCTTCATTTGTTCCCTACATGCTGCAATAATACTAATACACCTTTTACTCTGCAGAATGGCTTGTACTTGGGGAATTGTGTTTCATCCAGTTTTCTTGCAAATAATGAACAAGTTCCCCCAGGTTTATTCGCACTATCCTGTGCACACTTTTTTTGGTGTAAATTATTTATTCTACTAATTTAACAGCAAACAGTCCTGGATAGTGAGCTTAGTGAGGCAATTTCATATGTATTGGTTGTAGGTTAATTATTTAGGGATTGAGATATCTCTGGTAATGCCAAGTAAGTACAGACATAATCAGAGAAAGCAATTGAATGCATCTAGGTTTTCCAAATCTCAGATCATGCAACCATTATTTGATGGTCGTTAGGTTTGGTGCCTTATTGCAAAAGAGCATGAATGTGTTTAGAGGTAGACCACATGTTAACCCTTGTAGCTCCTTTCCTAGGCAATCAACTTTTTGATCCCTTTGAGCCAGCTAACCAGAATGTTCAAATCCACACATTCTGTTACTCTGGAAATGGAGGCTGTTAGGGATCTTTTTGGATATGTGTCTTGTGGGATAGCTTAATGGTTTGGAGGCTTTAGACATATGAATGCTGGTGAGTCAACAGATAAATCACATTTAGGACTACAGTAAACATCCTCTGCTGATTTTCCTCCAAGGTGGTGTGCAGACACACTGTGGAGCTGGCTTCACTGCTGTAATTGTCACTATTTTTACAGAGAAATTTTGATGCTAATCATTTGTAAAACATGAAATATCTCCCGTTCTTTAGCATCACTAGCCAGTGTCAGTTTAATGGGTGTAATTTTTTTTAACTCAATGAGGAAAACATTATTCTTTGAGGACTTTTCAGCCGTAACTGGGTGATTCACTCGAGTGAATAGAGCCCAGGAAGCCAGTGTAAGAAAATCAGCATGAGGAGAAGTCTGTGAGCAGTGAGTGGTGTGGGTAACGTGTTGATGTTGAGATAGTTGTTTCTGTTCTGCCATCTTTATTTCTACAGCAAAATTACTTCTCTGTGCTGTGCTGTGCTTGGCTCCTTAAAAGGCACTTAAAAAAGCCCTGCAGAAGGGCAAGAAATTCTGATGTTCAAGTTCTAACACCTCTTCAGTAGCAATTGGAGATGTTTTATTTTTTAAGATGGATAATCTACTCTGTAGGCTGGTTTTGGGGGGCTTGGGGGTGGTAGGGTTTGTTCTTCATTCTCTTTATGCTTAATTTGGGATGCTCTGTTTTTGTTTGTGTTTAATACACATGTGGATTCACTTTTAATGTTAAATTTAAAACATTAAATTTAAAACATGCGGATGGTGTGGAAGATTTGAAGTGATCCTTTTCTTTTCCTAAGACAGTTCATTCTGCAGTTTTTGGTCAGCCTTCACAGAAGTGCTTGCTCCCTTACAGATGAGCGGAACAGATGCCCACAAGAATGGGTTTATTGAGGTCTATCCAAGGTTCTAGGTGGCTGTGGGTTGGAATAAAGAGATACTTCCAGCCATCAGCCTAGAGATCATTCAGCAACTCTTCTTTTATGGAACCATGGAAACTAAAAATTAAAAACATGAAAGGAAAACTGTAATAGTTGGAAGAGTACAGGAGAAATCTTGGTAAAATTATGAAATCAAACATATACAGCTGTGCTAAGAAAAATATTTAACTCAACTTTAAATGCTGTGAATCATTAGGATGTGCTAAAAGGCCAAGTTCAGCATAGTATGTTTCTCCAGCAAAAAGGAAGAAGGAAAGTTGAATCTCACTTTGCTGTAGAAGGTTTTAATGATAGCAGTATGCTGCAGTTAGTCTTGCTCATATGTCCATCAACTTAGAATTGTAAAATCACACATGGCAATTGAAACACAGATAATCAAAGGCTTCAGAGTTACACAGGGTGAATATAGGAAGGGCTGGGTGGGTTCTGTGGAGGATTTGGAATGATGGGACATGTACTAGTTCTTGTTTTAGAATCTTATTTTTTAAGGTGCCAATGACAAGTAAGAAAAATCACGTTTTTTTGTAATTCAATAATTATATTACCTGATAAACTTGAAAAAAATAAAGATTCTCATAATACTTGGTTTCTGTGAACTGTTCACACAGTGAAGCTTTTTCTTCTACAGAGTTGAGGATGTAGGAAATTGAACCATGCAGTGGGATTAGAACTGAAGAATAATTCATGATACTAGTCTGGCAGGTAAATGAGCCCAACAAATGAAAGGCTCAACTTTGTCAAACAAGTGATTTTCTTTTATTTTCTGTGATAAACCAGTTGTTCATTCAGTATAAGGAATAAAAGTAGATGTGGACTTAGAGAGCAGTGATGGATTGGTCTTTAAAAGCCTGCTAGTTTGGGGAAAATTTGTAAATATTTATTTTACTGACAGAGATGGTGACACTTTAGCTAGTCTAATGATTAAAGTTGTACCTGTTTCACACATCTTAGAGTTCTGTAAAGAGCTACCTGAAACAGAGGTAAAGAAACAATCCAGGTACTGAAAACAATCTGTTTCTAATAGTTAGGAACTCAACAAGGCCTAATTTATCCTGTTCAAGAAAACAATGGGTTTGAATTCCTTATGTTTTCTTTCCTGCTTATAGACTTTAAATCATCAGTGCAGGATGCAGTGAAATTAATGGGTTACAGAGGTGTAGTCTTGTTGGTTGTGATGCTCCTTCTGGGTGAATATTCAGTAAGAAAATCCTGGATCCCATTCTGCCACGTTCCTTGTTTTGCTTTGCTGATCTGAGCTGAGGGGTGTTTTGCTCTAATGTGACATGAGATCCAGCACTGTATTTCTACTGACAGACTTCAAGTTCCTCCTTCTCTTCCTGGCACTGTCTTGAAATTGTGAAGAGACAATATTGTAGACAGTATAGCAGTAAGGATTTTAATCCTTTTTGTAACCAAACTCAGGGAAAATCTTCAGAAATTCACCAATCCCTTGCCTGCTAGGCTCTGTGCAGTAATTGCTGTTGTGTTTGTGCTGAGATGCAGTTCTTCAGCAGAGTGCAGAGCAGTAGGAGTGGCTGTGCAGAAGGTGTGATGCTTGCTGCTGTATCACCAAGCTGTTTTCCATTTTACTCCCTATTGTACTTAATGGCCTGGAGACAAAGCCCACAGCCTGTCTGCCTGGCAAGGAGGGCACAGGGCTGATTTGGATGCAGTCAGACTGATCAGGGAAACTTGAAATAAGGACACCTGACAGATTCAGGGGTTTCTGGGTGGAATGTAACCTTTAAAAGCCTCAAGAGAATAACACATGGTCTTTCAATGACATGTCTTTAAATGAGTTCCCTCATTTTCACATTGTTCTTTGGTATGAAATGTTTAACAGAGATTCCACCTGCCTGTTCCACAAGTAGGTCAGCATTTGATAACTGCATTAAAATTGTACTTTCCTAAATCCTGTCTCTCACTATAATCCTGCCTGTCCCTCTCAATTTTTCTATGTTCTAATGCACCATTATGGAGAAAATGTGAGTCTTATTTTGAATTATTTCCAAGTTGTTACCCACAATGAGGCTGTTTTGTGGTTTGGATCGCATTTCTTCCCCAAAAGCTTCTGAAGATAGACATCACAGATATGATATCACATAGGAAGGATTTCGTTATGCTCGTGTAAAAGTCTATGCCATTTTGTGTTGTTCTAAAAAACAAACAAACAAACAAACCCCACGGAGTGTTTGGGCTTCTGAAAGTGTCTTAAAGAATATATTTGGAATATTTAAATATATTTGGTAATTTAACTCTTCAGCCTAACATTCAGCTCATTTTCGATGTGGCCTATAACTTCTGGTGTGACTTTTCTGAAAACCTCCTGATTAAAGCCAGCTCTCTTATGCATACTTTACCTCTGTGACCTATGAGTAGCTTGAAACCATTTGAACTCTGTCTAAATTGGATCCCCCTGGTTGTAAGTGTTACTGCATGTCAGTTCTGTGTCAGTTGGATGGAAATCTTGCTGCAGAGGATGAAAGTTCACAGCTCAGCATTAATCTACTGGGCAAACTATATCTAATGCCTTCAGTTTTCTTGAAATATAGCTTCTGATGACCTCTGACAGGTAAAATACAACACAGGATTTTCTAATATTCATTTTCAGTGTAGCTATTTAAAATAAAGCCTGTATCATCCTTCTGTACCAAATAAATGCTATGAGAGACAAAATGAAGAATAGTGACAAGTGGCTTATTGGACGTGGAGACTTTTGTTAATAAAATATGTCAATGTCTGTTACTTCACAATTGTCTTGGACTAGGAAATGCAAATCCTAGCTTTGCTAGAGGAGGCTGTGCAGGGATGAACTGCTGGCTGGGATTCCCTGCCTATCTCTTGGATGAGACTTTCAAACTGCTGTGGGAGCTTAGCAGAAAAAAAAATCCTGAAGCTGCATGGCTTCTGGAGCAGGCAACATAAATCACTGAGTGCTGGTGGAGTCTGTCTCTAAATCACAAATAGGAACTTTGGATTTAGCACCAGCTACTGTTTAAAAGAGAATCTGTACAGATTTGTGCAGCTTGGATGACACATTATCAATATCTTGTGTTACCCAGTGACAACAGTGACACCTTTGCTCATGTCATTGTTAGGGAGAATTCCAAGTATGTTACATTTGGGCTTGCTTTTGAAGGGACTTTTCTTTTGGACTCAAAATCCAAGCCTAGAAAAGGAAAAAATGTCTGATAGGTGCAGATTTGTAAGTCGGCAACTTTCTCTCACTTCTATTTAAACTGACAGCAAAACTCATACCTCTTTCAGAGCAGCAAGTTTAACTTCTAAGTATTTATTCAGAATCTGAAAGGAAATGGATCCTGCATTCCTTGCAAATCCCAAATTGTCTTTAAAAAGAGTGGGATTTGGTGGGAAGAAAGAAATCTAGTATTGAGCTCTGGTTTGCAGGGGGATGATGCCAGTGCTGGGAGGGAGGGGTGCTTTTCAGGCACTAGACAGGAATCAAATCAAAGCCCTGCTTTCTCAAAGCCCTGCTTCCGTCCTGCTGAGGACACCTGACCAAGTGTGCTCTGCTGGGCCTGGAAGGAGCCTTTGGCTCTGCAAGAGGCCTGTGCTTCAGCCCTGTGTTTGAAAGAGAAATTTTAGTCCATTGAGACTGTACCTATTCAACAGCATCTTTTGAGCCCTTCCAACTCCTCTGGTTCTGCAGCTACAGTCTGTCATTCAAACATTGCCATTTGATAAGTCAAATGAAATGTTTCATCCAATGGCTGTCATTCCTCTTAGGGAAGTACACAACAATAGTAATAAGCCAGTACCAGCATGGCCAGACGTATTTTAAGACAGTGGCAATTGGATCAGTTCTTGGACAGTTTAGGAATATATTTTCCTGTTGTTTCCATTTTTAAACCTGGACTTCTAATATCCTGACAGCCTGGCTCTTTTTCTTGTGAGTCACACAAAGAAATAAATTTTTGACTACAACATGTGCAAGGGCCCAGAGCCCAGAACCTTGGAGTTGTCTTGTGTCAGAGGCTTTGAGACCTGGAATTGAAGGATATAGATCAGATGTTGGAGGAGCTCCCTGTGGGTGCAGAGTTGGGATCACACTCACCTCTGGGAGACCAGAGCTCACCCAGAGGCAACGCCACAGGACTTTTCTGAAGTTTATGCTGAAATAAATACAGAATTTATTAAGCACAGGGACTCATACAACTATGTAACCAGAACAAAGTATTTAAGAAATGGAAATTAAGCAGCTTGCAGACTGTGGCTGGTGGGCTTTAATCATTGATTTTTGCTTTGTTAATTTGGCAGTCTCGAACCTGGGGAACTGCAGTGTTCAGACCCGACAAATATGTGGAAAAGAGCACACTGATGAAAATCCATCAGAAAATAAGGGAATGCTTCAAAGTACCAGGAGTGTGTGCAGGTGGATTCTGGGCTGAAGGAATCAAAGCCTGGCCTGACAGCAGTGATCTCTTCCCTTGCTGTTCATTGGCTCACACTTTTCATTTTGATTGAGACCCCCAGATATGGAGAAGTAATTTACCCTTTGTAGAACTCCCACATGTGGGAAATTTTCTTCTTAAGCTTACAGAGGGCTTTATGACTGGCCAAACTTGAAAGAATAGAAAGAGGCTAACAACAGTGAATAAAAAATAGTGTGGTTTAATAGTTTTTGCATATGAAACAGCTGGCTAAAAAAATCCTGTGTACTTAAATAAAAGTTTTTTTAATATCCACAGCTAATGTCTAATCTCAAAAATAAGAGTTTGATCTCAAGGCAGGCAGAACGTGTGCTCTTTTCAATTTTAGCAATTTAACTAGAAGTGGAGCCAGAGATTGCAGTGGGATGAGCATGATCCTATGTCTTCTGCTCCCTGACCCAACAACATAAAGTATAGCCCTCAGTCTGAAGCTTGCATAGAAGCTTAAGTATACATTTGTCCAGGTTTATTCTAGATTTGACCTTCTTAAGGCTAACAGTTCTAAATGGGAAAAAAAATCACTGTCAGATTATTAGCTTATCTTGCTTTTGGGTAGAGACACAGGCTGATCTGGAAAAGTTTTGTGCCTGGATTTGTTTTAAAAGCTGAAATGTTTTGTAGGCTTGGCCCTATACCGCATATGCAGCCGGGCTTGTGGAAAGCTGGAGCTGAACCCCCTACTTTTTCTTTTGTCTTCTGTATTGCCATATTTGTGTTTTTAATATATTCCCTTTTCCCTTCTCCTTTCCCGAGGTGAGACATCTCAGCAGATGGGTCACTGTGACAGCGAGGTTGGTACGAGCACACCCTCAGCTTCCCTCAGCCTCTCCCAGCTACTGCCAGAGGCTGTGCTGTGTGCAGGTCCCGGTGCAGGAATCCTCAGGAGCCCTCCTCGGAGGCACACAGAGGCACCCGAGTTAAATTCTAGCTGAGACTTAGAGCTGGTTTTAGGAACTGGTTTTCTTGGAGAAGGCAGTTTTTTGAGTATGATCACAGTTCTGAACTGCAGTAATAACATCACAGAAGATGGAGTTGTGATCAGTAGGTCTGAGGGGATAAAGGAACACTGAAAGGAGGCTCCTCAGCTGCACAGTTTGGGTTAACTGACAGAGAAAATGACTTTTTAGTACAAAGGTTTTGAGGTCACCTCCTGGGAAAAGATATCAGAACCCACACCTAGATTAGTTTAGAAACCTGAATGTCTTACCAGTAAGTCCTCTCAGGATTCCACTTACCATTTATTCTACTAAGCTTCCTATCTGTATATTCCCTAATAGAAATGAATCTTCTAGATATTTGTTAGCCCAGCTTTCTAATTAGGTTTATTGATAATTAATATGAATAAATCTGTGTGCAGAAATGTCTCATTACGATTCTTTCAAAACATGATAAAGGACATTCAAGAGATCTTTGGTCTGGTCATTTTCCATCTCAGATTCCATTTTCATGGTTTCTGCCATGTGTGTGTCATGGTGAGAATGAAGGTACAGTTTAGTTAAATTTTCAAATTTTAGAAGCTCATGCTTGGTATCCACTGCTTGATCTTGACATTGTCTTTTGTACATGAAAATGTTGATGACTGTAATAAGTATGAGAGATACATATTTTAATTTACAATCACTATTTCTATAATTTCTGTGTGTTTTGTTTTGCTGTTTATTTGTGTGTTTTTTTGGGGATTTTTGTGTTTGCTTCTTGGGGTTTTTTTTTGTTACTTCCCAGTCTTTGCTCAGCTCTACAAGCACGCTGCTGTGTGTCAGGAGGAATAACATATAGCTTGCAGTCCATCATCTGCATTCCCTTTGCATTAGGTGTAACACTGGCATGAAAATCAGAGCCCCTGCTCCAATTTTTCCAGCTGTCTCTGTCTCCCTGTGATCTTTTTGTACAAATTTTCTGGCAAGTCTACGAATGTGCACGCTTATATCCCTGTCTTGGGCATACAGACACATTTTTCTATCTCAAAACATGGGTAAAACTAAATAGAATAATTTATTTTTTCCAGTAATTTGAGTGTGTTTACTGATGTAGGCAAACATCAGTAAACAAAACATACATATAATATACAAAATTTACAATATCTTCTTTCTTTGTCCTGTCACTCTCAGATTTCTGTGTAAGTTTGTTTTGTTTTCATTCAAAATGTATGAATAAAGCAATATCAGGATTTTTTCACTGCCATCTTCATGTCTTATTTATACTTTTACAGCTTCCGAAAGTGTTAACTTTTAGGCAATGAATGTCATCTTACTTCTGAGGTTACGTTTGTTTTATTCCCCTCAGTAATGTTATTGCTTTAAAACTGTAGTATGTTTTCTATTTTGGTATTTTTCTGTTGCCCCTAGGGACTGGAGCTGTAACTGGGATTTGCATTGGCCACGGTGCTGTTCTACTGCTGCACATGGTTATGGGTAGACAGGAGAGAGTGCCAGGGCTGAACATGATATTCCATTGGAACAGCTTGTGCCAAAATTTTGGGCTTGAACAATTTGGAGGAGACATGATGTCACTGTCTCCGTCAAGCGAATTTAAACAGGAAAGTTGTGCTGTATTTTGGGCATGGCTTTCAAAAATAACAATTACAATGATTTCTTGTAGGTTTCCTTGATTTTTGTGTTTTCTCCCTGGTTTCACAGCCTTCACACTGCGTTGTTTGTGTCCTGGTGGTATTTCTGTTTCATTATTTTTCAAGCAGAATTTGATGACACTGATTTAGCAGTTTCTCACAGTTCACTGCTCCGGTTTTCATCAAATTATACTTGTAGTTATACTAGACACTTTCATCATCAATTTCCATATGCCTCAAAGATATGTAGGGACCAGTTTGCCAACTCTGAACTCAAATACCAGACAATAACTGGAATACAGGATTTCTTTTCCTAGGGTGTATGAAACAAAGACAGTGTTAAAATGTATAATCCCTCAGTTCTTAGCAAGTGTTTGCAGCCTGGATGCATTCAAAATCTAGACCGTAACTGTTATGGAATATTGATTTTTAAATGCCATATCAAGGGATAAAAATGATCTCTGACCAGAGATGATACCATAGAAGCTTCACCATTCCTTTCCAGAAACCTGTCTTACATTAGAGCACTGCCTGTGAATTTAAGGTTTGCTCTTTTCCCACAGAGTGGGAGGATTCGTAAGCAACATAAGCTATATGTTCTGTACAGCAGAGTTTGATAATGATGATAATTAACACACAGTAAAGATTTTGGCTTCTGGCTCTTAGGTTTATGTGTACCTTCAGATCAGCAGTGTTACTGGGGACATTTAAAGTGACAAGGCTCCTGAGGAAGTGTTTTCCTTCATTTAGGGAGTCTTGGTTGCTTGGATTGGAAAGATGTCCGTGTAGGAACACCTGACACCTTTAAAGGCTTTCTGTTGTGCTCATCCCACAATTTTCTATAAGGCACCACAGTTCTGACCCAAAAGGAATCTGGATTCCATAAACCAGAACTAGATGCATATTTGCTGGAGACCATGGTTCTTTGTGTCTATCAAAAGCATAAAGTTAATTATGCAAGGCATGAAGCGAAGCTCTATTTGTTTAGATGTAAAGAGGTTAACTCTGAGTAGCTGTTGGCAATAGTCATCACCATCATCAGATGATGCCGGTAAATCTGTAGACTTCAAAAAAAAAATCTTCAAGATAGCACAGGAATAATACTCTCTCCTCTTCACTTCCATGTAAAATGCTTTGCTTGCACTGAGAAATAAGATCTATTTCAGTTTTGCAATTTGCTTTCCATATGGAATTTTGACTGATTTTGAGAATTTAATACATAACTTTCCACACAATAATGACCTTCTCTGAGGAACAAAGAGAAGAATTTTGCTCTGTCTGCAGGAATTTCAGTTTGTGGAGCTTGATATTTGAAAATTGCACTCAATGTGATAGAAAACCACTTCACTGAATCTTCTGTGTAAAGTCAGAGGGACATGGGTAGAGCTGGAGTGTGGACAGGAGGCCATCTGGTATCACTGTGGCTCCTCAGAGTCTTGGGAACACAGTTCATGTTACATCCAGGAACAATGTGTGACCAGGATCTGCCACAGGACAACATAATCTATGTGATGAAGAGGGGAGGGAGTTAAATAAGTTAAAGGTCAAGGAGAGGAGAGGTTTACAATACACTCTTCTGAAGTACTAATGGCTGTTTTATGACAGAGCATCAGGTTTTGGAATTGTTTGGTACAATGGGCTTTGAGTGCCTGAACTGCAGGTGAATTAAACTGAAGGTTTCCTCATGCACTGGCTTTGACTCAATACATTATAAACTAATTAAATGATAAAACATAAAAATATGAAATACACATTATATATTTTATATAAAATATAAATTAATGAAATTATAAAACCATCACTTGGGTAAAAAGGCATCCACCTTCTAAACAGGTGAATTGTTATGCAATAAATAGGATGTAAGAACCCCTCACGCTGCTTCCACTGTTGTGTGTTCCTTGCCACAGCTCCTTGAGCAGAGTGTGACCCCCCAAAATCTTTCCTTGCGGTGTGCCCCGAGCCTCCTGCACCTGGGAGTCCTGAAGTGATGCCTCTGCAGCAACTGCTCTCCATCAAACAACACTTGGATCCTTATGTACATACAAAACTGAACTCACTGCCTTCTCTGTTGTGAAGAAATAAATCACCCATGTATCCTTCTTAATGCTGAAAAAAGAATATTGGGGAAAAAAAAAAAAAAAGGAATGATTTCTTTTTCAGGTACCTTGACTGTCAGTTACATTGGGAGTTTTTAGAAGGACAAACAATTCACCTCCAGCTGGGTTTTTTTGCATCACTATTCCTATAGAGGATAAGTAGGAAAATTCCAATCAAAAATTTAATTTAATTTAATTTGAAGGGGCAAGGCAGCAGACAAACATTATCCTGTGAGAAAATTCTAGCCCATCTAATACAAAAAAACAGCCCAGAGGGCAACTAGTGATATTTCCTTCAGTAATCTTACCTGATGCTCTATCAGCAGAATAATGACATGCTCCTCTGTGTCTGCAGATTCTGGCAGAAAGCTCAAATTTCACTTCCTTTTGGCAATTGTCATTTTTCTCCAAAAGATGTGGTGTTTCTATGGAAAGGCTGTGGGTTCTTTCTGAAGGTGTAGTGTTTGCTGGAGTATTGAACAGGTTAGTTTACGGTTAGTCAGATAGAAATTCATAATGGGACAGATTATGAAAATCCAAAGCCATGAGGTTTGGAGGTTTTTTTTCAGCTTTTAGGATTCAATTAGCTGCAGTTCCAGTTGGCAATTTTGTTAAGGAGCACTAAGAGCTAAAAAACCCAATTTGCAAAATTGGAATCCTGTTGGTTTGGATTTTTTTTTTCTGTTTGTTTGTTTTTTTGTAAGTAATACTGTGTTTTTCTGTTATTTTAATGTTGTTGGCCAGCATGCACACCAAATGCTCTGTGACTTATGGCCTAAAAGTGAAAGAAGAGAGCAATGGGGAACTTCAAATCAATCCAACTATGTTCATCAGATTTGGAATGTTGTGGGGCTCAGCGGGGCACAAAGCCTAAACTAATGCAGTTTTTTTCTGTTGTCTTCTGTTCCACAGGTAGGGAGCAATTTCTGCTTCAATGAGGGGAACAAGGCTGTTAAGATACAGTTTTTGGCAGAGCTGCACTGGTCTGTGCTGACACATGGTGAGTCTAGTGGCTTTTGCTGAGGATTGCTACCTGGCCATCCACTGACCAAACTCTATTTTTTTAAAATGTTAGGAAATTTAAATATGCATTGTCTAGTACTGTACCAGCATGTCTGCATGTCTGTCTAGTACTGTCCCACTGTCTGCAGGCCAAAACTGAATTGTCTGCAGTGCAAATGAGAACCCTTGGTGCTCTGGTCTTAAAATGGCTAAAAAATCCAAGAAATTGAAACAAACAACCCAAACCCCTCTCGTGCTGTGTCCAAAGGAAAAGGTATTGTGAAACACTGGCCTGACTCTTTCAGGAGGTGTGGCACATGCTGTGCCAGCCCTGGTCCTGCACTGCAGGCTGGGGCACTGTTTGTGCCAGCACAAGCATTCATGACACTGCTAGACTGGGGAACTGCTCTGCCTCAAAACCCTTTCTGCCCTTTTGGAAGGAGCCTTGTTAAAAACTGATTTGTTCTTCACGTGTGATTTGCATGTGTTTGAAAGGGTTTTTTGGTTTGGTTTGGTTTGAATTCCTTTCTGTGTAAAAGATCTCTCAAAAAATCTGATTATTTAAGGAATGAGTGCTCAGAGGTGGACTTTAAATTATACCTTCTTATTCTGCTTTACAGATACTTAGGAAAAAAAATTTCCTGAAGTAGAAAGCAAAATTAGGTAGGTGTCTGTGGTTCAGGGTGTCTGGACTACCATGTGTGTGTCTCAGAAGCTACTAGCTGTGTCCTGTGCTTTGCAGAAACTGGAAGCAGTGATACCTATGAAATGTATTAAAGATGACATAATAGATTGGGAAGAGTGTGTGAGCTTTTCTGGATACTATAGTGTTTTATAATTTTTAACGTGCACCTCCTGAATCTGTACATTTGATGATACTCACTTTGGATTTGTACAAGTGAAAGAACAAAATCCAGTGCCAACTCTGGACATGACTAAAGTTTTATGTATAGCATAGCCTTTCACTATCATTAATAGGAAGTATTAGGGTAAAGAAAAGCTGTTTGTTCACTGTTTTGAGTTTCACCCAGCTAGAAAAATCAGTCCTGTGACACTCAAAATAAACATCTCATTTAGTTCTTAGGTTTCTGAATTTATCTCTGAAATCCTCTGCTCAAGTGTGCGTTAATAAATACATGTTCCAGCCAAAATATAGGTATTTTATTTTTGTGTACTTGCCTTTCAATGCTGCTCTTGTGAATTAGAGAAGAAAGGCAACGGGATTCAACCCCTTTCCTCAGAAAACCCTTTAATCAGTTTAAGTAAAATACTTTTTCCTTCTTTCAGGAGCTCTGGGGCCAGGATGTTTCTAAGATGAGTACCACTTTGGAAAACATACTGAAAACAAGCAGTTTGTAAAAGGGAAAGGTTCTGCTGAGTGCCCTTAACAGAAAATGTTTCAGAGTTTGTCAAGTCGTATATTAACAAAAATGCTCCTGATGACTGTATCACAGCCGAGCACTTAGGATTGTGGCAAAGGTGTGACCTCAGAAGGAATCCCACTTTGGATTCATATCAGCAAAACCCAAGTGCCACGAACTTTGAGGCCACAGGACTTGCTGTGTACAAGGACTAGAGGGGCAGGTAAATGCTTCTTTTGGTCCCAGGGCTCTGAGGCACCAGGGAAATGTCTGATCTCTCACCAGGCACCAGACAGGAGGTCTGTGAGCTTTCTAATTCCTGATCCAATCCCCTACCCAGGCTCTTCCCTCTGTGCCAGGAGCTCCTCTTTGTAGTGCCCGGGGCTCCAGGTGTACAAAGACACAACTACAGGAAAAGTTCTTCTGCTGCAGCTGTGGAGAAGGGATGCAGCAGGTTCAGGATCAGACCTGCTCCCTGTCACCTGCCCCTCCATGTTCCTGTACTGAAGCTGGCCTGGGTGCCAGGGAAGCTCACTTGTTCTCTTTCTGCCCTCAGTTGCTCATCTCACTCCCTGTCTAGTCCCAGCAGGAGAATTTGAGCAGCTGTGAAGTGGATTGGATGAGGGGACTGACCCACACCAAACCAGGATGTTTTCCCTGGTGCTGAATGGGTCGGTTTCCCAGGTGGGGTTGCCTGTTCTCACCACTGGGATGCTGGATTGCTTCTTTTACAGCTGTATCAGAGTAAGTCAGCCAGAAATATCTGTGCAACTATGGCCTCAGACTCCGTTCCAGGAAAAGTTTCCCTGGAAATGTTGCTTTGGTTTGGTTAGGAGGACGACTTATCTGTGGGCCATTCAGTCTGAAACAGGAATTTTCACAGGGCTCACTTCTGTCAAAAGCGATAGTGACAACAGTAAAAAAATCAGGCTGAAAGGGTAAATTTGGAAAAAAATACTTATGCCATTTAGTCTTTTTCAGGTTGATTTTTCTTAGTTTGCCATATTTCTGAACAGGACAATCCATCCCAGTGGATTTCTGCCTGGCAATACAGAGGTCCCTTCTCATGGCTTTCAGCAACAAAGAAAAACCTGCCTACTTGCCATGCTTATCTGAAGGTTGGCTAGAGTAAAAATTACTTATTTAAAATATATAGGTTGCTCACTTAATATTAGAGGCCTGCTATTTATTTTGTGTGCTCAACTGTTCAAAAACATGTGCTGTTTTTTTTTTTCTTTCATTCTTCCATTCTTTCGTTCTTTCTCCTCATTGTAATATATTTTCACAAGTCTCCCCTTTCCATTTGCTGTCTTGAAAGTAAAAGAAGAAACACTTCTGATCTCTACTTTGTTACTGTTGTGGCTGTTGTTGTGGTTTTGGCCGGGGTGGGAGGGGGAAGAAAAAATAGGGGGAAAAAAAAGACACCAGCCTGATTCTGTTTTTCCATAGAAAAGCCCCAGTTACACGAAGACAATGTTCGGCCTTCAAGGCGAACCCTGGTGTTTCTGGCCGCCGGGGTGAGCTTACCTACAAAGGAGCAGGGCACCGCATTAACACCCAGAGACCAAAGGTGCGGCGCAAGATGCGAAAACCCGTTTCGCGGATTTGCGTTTTCTGATTGTTGTTGTTATTACTTGTTTATTTTGTCACCTCCTCGGGCAGCGGACGAGCCGATGGACGACGCGCGATGCGGGGCCGGGCGTGCCTGGGGCGGCCGAGCCGGGCGCTGTCCCCGGGCGGGTCGGGGGTCTCGGGGGGCTCCGGCGGTGACCCCAGGGCCCTCCGGCGAGTCTGAGCCGCGGTGGGAAAATGCAGCAGCGCTCCCTCCCTCCCTCCCTCCGTGCCCGGGGGG
>VXBQ01009481.1:3205-16517 GCA_013400175.1 Phainopepla nitens
TCTTGACTGATAGCTCAGTAATATCATATAGCATTCAAACCTGAATTGCAGTGACTCTACAGTCCTGATTCAGAATACTTTTTTTAATTGTCCAGTCAACCATAAAATAAAATGCTGGTGGACAAACACAGTGGTAACTTTATGTTTGACACCATCTGAAAACCCCCATGAAATTGTGTTAAGATCTTTGTACTTTAAAAATCAGAGCTGAGTTTATTTTTTTTGGCAAATTATCCTTATTTGCACTTCTTAAACTATGTATTATGTAAAGTTTGGGCTGAATGTTCACTGAGAAAGCAGCAAAATTAGTTTTGTATTTTATATTTTGTCTGGATGAATGGTGCATGTCAAGACGGCACATTTAGTACAAGGGATTAGCTGAAGCCAATTTGGAAACTGGGTAGAGGCAAAAAAAAATACATGAAAAAATTGTATGAAAATATTCAAAACATGGAAAAGGTGTGAATAGGTCCTGACAGCCAGCAGACACACCTAACATTGATAGAGCAGCTTTGTTCTGACTTGACGTCCAAAAAGCCTCTGAGTTTTAAAAAAGCTTCGGTCAGCAGCAAGAGTTGGAAGAAGCCTCATTTGGAATTTTTCTCTCTGCCAGTAGCAATTACCATTTGGGCCATCTTTTGGCAAAGAATATTTTCTTTTTTGTTCAGCTTTTGTAATCTGTCTGTAGCTGCCATTGCCTACCTATGAACAGTAAACACTTCCCAGTTCACTAATGTGTCTGCTGAGGCTCTTTGTGTTGCTCTGTGTGGTAAGAAATATCAGCTTTCATTACAGATGTCTCTCTGGAAAGGTGAATGCCTCCCTCTCTCTGGTGATAGCTTTATAACTCCAAGTCAGACATTGCCTGCTCTTATATTTCTTCTTCAGACAGGCAGTTTATACCCCTCATAAGCAACAAGGAGCCCCAAAACCTATGAGTGATCTTTATCTTAAGAAACTAACATCCAGACTTAAGAAATACTTAATAATTTTATACTATATTTTTCTTCTTCCACACACAATTTGAAACTCTTTGTGGCTTTAGACTAAAAGAAGAATGCTTACAGAATTCTGTCACAGAATTCTCTGTGACAGACTGGTCACAGAGAATTGTGTATTATGGGTTTTTATGTATTCTAGGATTTCAGATTCTTGTAGAATATTTTCGCTTAAATATATGAAATGGACAATAAAAACCTGTTATCATCAGGAAACAACCTAAATTCCTCAACTCATCACACTAGTTTCTTAGGTCGTGGACTTGGGAAAATAGCAAGGATTAGTCAGTCTACAGGCAAAGACTGTTTGGCAAATGTGTTTTGTTCCAAGACATCTTGCTATTGGATCCTTTTGTATATTTTTGGGGAAAGAAAATGTCCAACTTTGACATATATGGTTCTCCCCCTCCTAATAAGAAAGTGATCTTGTTTTAGAAAAAAAACACAATGTAAATCAGTAAAACAAAACAAAGAGGTGCCACCATTAAGATTTTGGAAACCGGGATTTGTCAAAGGTGCAAAGAAATCCCATGCCTAACATAAAAAAAAAAAACAAACAAACAGCCAAACAACCCAGTAAAGGCCTTCATGCACAGATATAGCTTGTTGCTTACTGTGTCTAATGGTACTGTTTCCTTCAAGAAAAAGACATTTTATTTGATATTGAGGAAAGTAAGATCAGCCAATGAACATAATTTTTAGTATTAATTTAGTACAGAGAACAATTTAATCATTAGGATTTTTCTTGCCTCTTTAAGAAATACATTTTTCTATTACTTTTCTTTTTAATACTAGTTTTTGCTTTGTTGTGTCTTCTTCCTCCAAAGCAAATTAAAAACTCTGTGAAAATTTCATTTGATTTTGTCTTTCCCAGCTGATAGAGTCAGTTGACACTTTAATAGAGTCAAGTAGTTGTTTTCTAGTTCTGGTATGCTATAAAGAATTAGACAGAGCTGACATGGTAAGAGAACCCAGAGGTCTTACCATGCCCTACCAATCTCCCCTGGGGTGCCTCACAGCCCTTAGCATGGGACTGCAACCCGTACCATGTCCTGGTCTCCCCTGTCCTTTCTTCAGTCCTGCCACTGACCCTGGTCCTGGCTGACTCTGGACCTGACTTACCCCCTGCCATGCCTGCCACACAGGTGAGCCTTATCACACATTAATTATAAAAATGAGCTCAAAATCTTGACCTATGTGCACATAAATGTGATGTGTATGTCCACTAGCAAATACACAGCTCTGTCCTATGCTATGTTATGTCAGTCCACAAGGTCCAGAGACTGCTCAGAATCTACCCATACAGCTATTGCAGGAGTTAACAAGCAAGATTCACCAGTGGCTATTTATGTGCCTAATCATTTAGTCTTCAAACAGGCTGATCAGTGCATAAACAAACTCAAGTGCATGTCTACCTTGTTTTTGATGACAAGCACAATGTTAAAAGGTATTAAACACCTCTTATGACACAGCTGACATACTAATGTACAAGAAGAGAGGGTCCTGAGCAGAAGAATTTACTATACAAGAGTAGAAGTAGAAATAGTCACTTTCAGTGACAGTTGGATACAGCAAGATTATGAGATGAAATATGTTACAGGAGAAGGTCACTCAACCTGTTCTCTCAACCTATATTATCTTATTCCAACTCTTTTCTCTTCTGTGCACTATTACTTCAATATTTTTCATGTTATAAAGATTAATTGCAGATGAGTTTTAATACCTAAAAAAGAAGGAATTCTGAAGCTGAGCAAAAACACTAGATCAGTAAAATGTGATAAATAAATACCCGTATATAAAAAAAGTATTTTAAATTCTATTGGTTACAATAAAACTGTAGAATAAAAAAAAAAAAAANACTGGGAGGAAAGTGGGGAGTTACAGTTGGTAGCAGGATTCATTTCTACTTCCATATTTTAACATGTTACTATAGAGAGCATTTCCAGTCAGCATCCACTGGCCTCTGTAAAAATGGATCCCCTGATTCTACATCCACCTCCTCATTCTCTTTTCCAGAGGCATTTAGCTCCATACCCAAATTCCCTCCATTTTATCTAGGAATACTCTTCCCCCATTGATATATCTGGGTGCAGTGGTGGGATAGGAAGTGTCATGCTGTGAAATTGGGGCTTGGTGTTAAGAAAAAGAATGAAACACTAGCTATAAATCTTTTTTTCTGGAAGGGAGACAAGGCAGACAGAGAGGCAGCTGGTGACAGGAGATGAGTTCCTTTGCCTTGACGGAGATTTGGGAGGATATGAAAGCTGGACTTCCTGGTATTTTTCTGAGTCTGGCTTCACTCCTACCTGAAGTCTCATGGGTAGTAGCCACACACTCAGACTCCTGAAAAGCAGCATTATCACAGCTTCAACATGAAAAAAAGATGTGTTAGATCTTGCCAGTATTTATAGACACTCTGCTCAGCATTCAGGAAGAGAAAGCTCTGGCATGTGCTACAGAAACGCTTTTTCATATTTCTTTCTTAAGAAGGAAATTGGCTCTTTTTAGACTCTTTTTAGACTATCACAGAATCACAGAATCAGAATTGTTAGTGTTGGAAGCCACCTCTGGCGATCATCCCATCTGACCCTACACAGGCAGGGTCACCTAAAACAGGCTGCAGAGGAATGCATCCAGGAGGGTTTGGAATGCCTGCAGAGAAGGAAACTCCACAACCTCTCCAGGCAGCCTGTTCCAGTGCTCTGCCACACTCAAGGTAAAGAAATTCTTCTGTGTGTTGAGAATGAACTTCCTGTGTTTTTGTTTAGGGCCATTTTTCCTGGTCTTGTTGCTGGGCAGTCTGAAAAGAGGGTCTCATCCCCTCAAGACCAATGTTTAAAATATTTTTATGTGTTAGATTCCTCTCAGTCTTTTCTTCTCTAAAGAGGCCCAGCTCTCACAGTCTCTCCTCATGACAGAATGCTTCAGACCCCAAATCGTCTTTGTTGCCTTCTACTCAATCCTTTCCAGTACCTCCTTTTCTTTCTTGTGCTGAGGAGCCAGGACTGGAAACAGAACTCCAGATGTGGCTTTACCAGGGCTGAGTAAAGGGGCAGGATCTCCTCCTTTCACCTACTGGCTACACTCCTCCCAATGCCCTCCGAGATACCACTGGCCCTCCTGGCCTNGAGGAATGCATCCAGGAGGGTTTGGAATGCCTGCAGAGAAGGAAACTCCACAACCTCTCCAGGCAGCCTGTTCCAGTGCTCTGCCACACTCAAGGTAAAGAAATTCTTCTGTGTGTTGAGAATGAACTTCCTGTGTTTTTGTTTAGGGCCATTTTTCCTGGTCTTGTTGCTNTCCTGCATTTGCCTTTGTGGGCATACCTCATTATGTTTCTCTCCACCCAACACTCCAGCCCATCAAGGTCCAGCTGAATGGCAGCGCAGCCTTCAGGTGTATCACCAATCCTCCTGGTTTTGTGTCATCAGCAAAATTGCTGAGGGTACATTATGTAGATTAAGATGAGCGTACATTATCTGGATTTCAGTAGGCCAGCTCAAAAGTGTGTGATAGCCAGACTCCAGACTGACTGAGATATTTGTCTTACTTGGGTATCGCCAGTACAGCTGTACAACAGATTTCCCTGAGAGACAACAGATAGAAAGCAATGCACCCTTGAGCTGGTGCTGTTATGGATGCAAGTAAAGGAAGAGATTTATCAGTTTCTCAGATGACACGGATTGATACAGCTTGTGTCCCACCAAATACACAAACCACACAAAAAACAACAAGAACAACACCTGAAAACCAAGAAATTTTAGTAGACCGGAATGCTTTATGACTGGGACATCCAACTGTTAGGAACTGAATGGAAAGTATGCCTTTCTTGGTGGAACAGAAATCATCTATAATGACGTTCAGTCATCTTTTTCTCACTGTAGAATTAAACCAACTGTTTAGATATGAAAAGAATTACATGTCTGCAGCAATTCCCCAAGCTGGAGCAGAAGGAACCAATACTAATCCCCTGAGTTCCAAAGTTATTCTACTGAAATATGCCAGAGTATCCATATCTTTTCAGCAAAAAAAAAAAAAAAAAGTTACCTCATGAAAAAAAACCAAACACAAAAGAAACCCCACTGTGAGAATGAAAGCAAAATTCAATAAATATATTCTATTTTCTTACAAGTTACATGTTACACTTGAATCAATTAAAGTAAAATATAGAGTTTATTTCTAGGGATCTAAAATATTTGAGCAGTTTAAATTTTCATTTAGTTCTTTTTTATGTCTGTATTTTTGTAAAAATATATTTAGTTCAAGATTATGCATGTGTTATTGTATAAAGCTGCAATTTTATTCCAGAAAGAGCCTATATAGCAGCGCCCCTTTCTTTAAATTGTATGCACTGTAGAAACTGTTGCTGCCAATATTTTAATATCAGTTAGACTGAATGAGACTAAGAAAACCGCTAACATGTCATTCTAAGCAGATGGTTGTCATGGACTGCATAGAACAACTAAGAGTCATGATGCAAGTTATGCAACTTGATACTCTATAAACAATTCCTGTGAATAAATGCTGATTGAAATAAGCCTTGAGTAACACTTGAGAAAAATAATTCATTTTTATTATTTTCCTAGTTTTCAAGATGTTTTTTAACTTTTCTAGATACATGACGAATGGCCTGCCAAAGACTTTGTTCTCATCTTTTCACCAAGAGTGAAAAAAAAAGTCCCCTCCACAGTGGGGCTGCTGCAAGAATTCCATCAGGCCTGACAATAGAAATTATAAGTTTGAAAATAAAATTATAAAGAAATGCAAGAAGCACTAAATGGCTTTCTGAAATTTAACATAAGGCATTGTCACTTTTCTTCACCTCTTATTTCTGAATAGTAGGAGTAATTGCAGAAACAGCTCTATAAAAGTAATAGAGGTCAAACATGTGGCCTTACATGGAGACAGTCTCTCTCTTCCTAACAGATGCACTAACTTTTGGGAGATTAAAGTAATTGTTTCACTCATAATGCTCCATGAATTCCAGGACTACAGCTTGCTGGGCTACTTTTCCAAGAGATGTGGGGGTGTTTAGTAGCTGGAGCCAGAAGGCCTCGTCAATAACCTGCCCTTGATCAGGGGCCTGTAGGGACACCGGCCACAACAGTTCCTTTGTTGCCCTGGTCTCTAATTCTTACCCACAACCTTTCAATCTGTTCAGGGCTGTTCTTCAGAGACAACTCTTCACAATCTCTCCCATTTCTGATGTAGGGTGTAACTCTTCCACCCTTTCTTCCTGTCACATGCCTTTGGAACAGCCTGTAGCCATCAATCTCCACATTCCAGTTATGGAAATCTTGCCACTAATTTTCGGTAATGGCAACTAGGTTACAGCTGTTCAGCAGCATGGTGGCTTCCTCCTGTTTGTTGCCCAAGTTGCATGCAGTCAATGAAAGAAGTTAAATGCTTCTCTTAGGGTTTTCCTCAGCCTTCTCTGCCTTCCAGTTTGTTTCTTAGACTCATTCATGATGTGAGCATGTAATGAATCTGTGTAATGTCAAATGATACAAGGCAGAACTCCCCATGCTCTGTAGCCCTCAGAGTGCTGGATGATTGAATAAAGTGTTTAAACAGAATTAATGCATGTGCTAGAGCCAGGACTGTTTAGACAAGCAGAGTTCAGAAATGTATCCAGTACATTTTGCTCTGCACAATTATGTATTCTTCACCTAATGCAATCTTTCTGTCCCAGTACCTGTGCTCATCTTGTGCAGAACACAATAAACTCAAGTAGCAAAATTATAGAGAAATAAAGGGTGAAACAAATACTGCAGAAGAAAAGAAATGCTAGGAAATTCAGAACAAATCCTCTTTATTTTTGTGCCTTTGTTAGGTTTTAAATATTTTATGCCTTGTAAAAGCAATAATCTAAACATGAAGTATCTCTCTATTTGCCTTATGGAATATTTCCAAAAAGTCATTGTATTTGTCTGGTTGTTTGGTGTACGGCATAGTTTCTTTGACTGCCTCGAGCTGTTTTAATAGATGGATAATCTTGTGAATATTGGCTCCAATAAGTATTAACATTTTTATTTGTATTGATTCTCTCCTATTTTACTGAAGACATCAAGTTTATAACAAGGATGATGAAAGTATCACTCATTCATACGTTGCTATTAAAAAAGCCAGCACTTCTCTTCATAGTATCTGGAATAAATATGTTCTCCATAAATCCTGGATCTATTGAAAAAAGCTAGGGACACTGAGCACCTTGCAGAACAGAATTTCAGCATGTGCAGTGGTTCAGAAATGGCCTTTAAAATTCTGCTGTTCTCATTGCCGCAAGGCGTCTAACATATAAGAAGAATGTCCCAATTCTGGATCTCAGACAGTCTTTACACAGACAAAGTGCAGCTACACTTTTCTGCCCTATTTCCTCTCAAATTCTATCATAAATCATAAACAGCAATAAACTGATGCTCATCAGTCGATATGTCCTCCGAAACTAAAAATGTTCATCTGCTGTGTGGAGCTGTGTGCAGAAGGTAGAGAAAAGAGTAATGAAAGGAATAGATAATATCAAAGAATTTGTGAATGACCTAGTTCTGGCAGTAGGAGTGGCATGGCCAGGACCCAGAGTTTCCTTTGTACCACTTCATGCCATTTCTGAATTCAGGGAAAGGGAGTCCCTTCCAGGTCAGGTAGCCTGGCAGGGTCAGGTATTGTTGGAGGTTCCACATGGTATAATGGTGAGCACTTGTGTGTGAATCGTAAACCTCTTGTACACTTTTGTTCTTAATATTGATATTGTTACTGTTCACTTTCTTATCTCAATGCTGTCTCCAGTAAATTATTCTTATCTAATAGCCCGTGATACCTTTTGTCCTTCTATTCATCCTCTCCAGCTTGCCACCATAGGGGAGGGAATGAGGAAAGAGGGCAAACAGTGCACTGTTTGGGGTGCTTCAGTGAGAACAATGGATGGGAAGTATTGGGAAGAACCACTCCTAAACCATGACAGTGAACGTGTGTGTAGAATACAGATTAGCAAAAGGGACCATTTTGTCATGGTACGTGCACAGTCTACCAACTGATTTACCCAAGATGTCAATATGACTACAATATTTATTTTGCAGTTCTGTTCAAAAGACTGTCATTTAAAAATCTACAAGTAGGCAAGTTGATAGAAAATGAGACTGTCAGAGTTGGAGCTAACTTTCTGAACTGAGCAGAGTGCACACAGCGTATTATTTAAATAAATTTTCCCATATGGATGCAGAAAGTTGATGTTATATTTCCTGGATTTTTTTTCTTCAATCCTTTAAAGTACCCATGTGGCTGAAGAAAAGCATAATTTACATAGGCTTTTAAAACAGCAGGTCACGAAGTTTTTCCTCCAGAGAGTGTCTGTATATAAGTACTGTGCAAAGCCTTTGCTTTTTTTCTGTAGTTCTCAAGTCTTCAGGTTCAAAGGTGCTACCGTATATGTCCACGTATTTGTTGAAAGATCTTCATAGGAACTATTATAATTATAACTCTATATAAATAGCTTAGGTATAGTAAAATAAGGAGGTTAATGCTTTGATTCCTCTTAGATCAGAACGTCTAAATTGTGCTCTTAATAAATAGAAGGTGAAGTGAATAATGACTTGAGTTCGGTGAACCACGAGTAGATTCAGATGAATACAAATGATCTCAAGTTTTATAGTATTTTTAAGATCTTTTTAGGGATCTTGCCATTTTTTTGCCATTTCATTTCAATCCAAAGATAAAATATTCCCAGTGGCATTTCATTATTTTCCTTAACTTTCTTCATGGACCATTTGTATACAAAGGAGTTTGCATCTAAGCAAAAAGACATTTCTGAGGAAGAGATCTTGCTAGTAAAACACTCAATCTAAGAAGTTTCTGGAGCTGAACAAAGGAAAAGCAATCACAGTACCTCATATTCCCTCATTTCCTCTTTCCATTTAGTTGTGAAGATTTGTTAAGTCATTTATCTTTGCAGATGGACGGATCATTCCTGCTTTATCCTGCTCATGATGTGCTTTCTCATGTGCATATTTCTGCTTTCTCATGTGCATATTCTGCTTTCATTCCATGGTGTTTCATATTTCTCTTTTTTGATCTGTGTTACCCTAATTGCAGCATCCTCCAAAATACTTGCAAAGTTTAAATAAATAGAGATGCTCTAGCAAACTATTGGTATTTATGACCTTTCCTCCTTGGGATATTTGTCCCATTGCCTTCTGTATCTCCTGCAGTTCTAAATTATCTACTGGAAAGGCAGATGGCATTTGGAAACATCAGCAGTGTTGGGGTTTATATCAATATGCATGTATGCAAATTGCATATGTATGTTATATATGCATAAATATCCACTAAATTCATTTGATCCATGTTTTCAGCTTTGGCACTTTCTTCTGCAGACTATAGTCTTTCTACATAATCTCTTTTCACATTCTTTAAGGTTGCAAAGCAAGAACAGTTTTATACTTCGATACCATTCAGAACACAACACTGATTCTGATACTGGCATTTCAATGCTATTGGCATGACCGATGTGTACAGACATCAAATAATCACCTGAATATAAGCATTTCATAGTCATACTGAATGATATACACATAAAGCCCTGTATAAAGATCCACAAGTCTGAATACAGTTGAGTACTTAATTATGACTAAGTCCTGCCAAACCAGCAGAAATATTTCAATTTATTTTTTTTCTAATTGTTCACCTTAGTTCTATCATTGCTGAACTTTCAGTTTCCTAGAATACGCACTAGTTCTCCAGGATCCCATATACTGTCATATCTGCCCCCATCTCAGAGGTTATGATGTGTTTTAGGCATAGTACCTGCAAATAAGGTTCTGCAAGGAAGGAGAGCTCGTAGTGCAAATACGGCTTAGAAAACTTTTCTCCTATAATCTCTGCTAATGATAGCTCAGGCAGATTGAAGACACATTTTAGGAGATGGGTTTATCAACAGCCTCATGGATTAAGAGATTTTTCAGGCAGATACTACTGGAGGCTGTGAGAAGTCTCTTGGGTCCTCAGCTCATCCTACACTGATGAGGGTTGTTGAGTCACTTTCCTTCATAGTTCTTCCATACCAGAGTACAACCAGTGAAAAATCCCTCACAAAGACAGTACACATTTTTTTCAATGCTTTTACTTTGTCTAAATGTATATTGGCTTTATTTTTCTGGAAAACATCCTTCTCTTATCTGACTCAAGCCCTTTTTTTCAAACTACTTTTTTTCAAAGACTACTGTCTACATTAAAGTTTCTCAGAGAATTCATGAAGGCATTTTATTTTGTCTTTAACAAAAAAAACCTCTTAACAGGCTTCAACACAGTCTGATTGGTAAAAGTAGCACTTTCAAAATGTAGTCAGACTGATTGCATTATTACATTTTTAGATAATTTCTACCTGTCATAATACTAACAGTTGATGAGGCAAGACTCTGATATCCTTGGAGAACGGCTATAAATATATGTGAAGAAAAATTTTAGAAATTGAGAATATAGAGAGACACTTAATGTCCACTAGTGAAAACCATCATAGGTGGATATATACTAATTTTTATCCTTCAGTTAAATTAAGAGGAACCTAATTAATAGTTATTTCATATCCTTAGTTACAGAAAATCTGTTTTATGAACAGTGAAAATGATGGAGTCACAGAATTGACATTTACACTAAAAATGGCATATTGTCCTGTCTCTGATGAATATGAGGAGGACAGGAAAAGCAAAATACATGCAAAGTTGATAATGTTTTAATGCAATTTTACCTTTGGAAGGATGGATAATACGAATTACCTAAGCATGCTGGTTCTTATACTGAAAGAGTACTCTAGTGAATGAGATGTGGAAGTGGATAGCATCTGCTGTTCTGAAAATAAAATTCTGTATTAACAATCTACAATACAGGTTATCTACAATATAGAATACATGTATCAATGACCGCCTAACAGCAGAATATTGAAGGTTTTTTCCTCTTGTGCCATAAAGTCTAAACCAGGAAGCAGGAGCAAAGAGATAGCTTGCTTGTTATCCCACTTGCAAAATAATTTTTTAGCTTTTTATTTATTAAAGAGGTTTCAAGTCAATACATATATTAAAAAAAAAAAAGAAACACAATCAACTAATTTTTAATATATATTTTCATTAATCCTACATGTTAGGTAAGAAGATCCTTTTGGAAGCCCTACTTTGGCTTTTACTCTTAGATGTCAGTGTATAAGTTTAATCACTTCACAGATTAAAGTAAGTTTTACATCATGACATGATCTACCATTTGTGTAACATCATGGCATGAACTAGGGCTGCTTGCTACAGATAAATATAAGGATTTGCTCGGGTAAATTCTTTATGTAATGTTCAGCTAGAAGGTAGTGCTGAAAACAATTCTGTTATTGCACCTTATTTTGAAAAGTTCGAAAGTAAAAAATTATCAACTATGAGGCAGTACAACTAAATACTAGTAGGATTTGTTTTGTGCATGTTTTGAAGTCACAATGGACAAAGCTAACTCCTGGTTTTCAACCTGCTCCACATTCCTTGTGAACCCATCCTAACTTAATCAGGATGTGTAATCAGTTAATAATGTGGCCCTTTAAATCTAATCGCCCCAGCTGAACACTGATGACAGAAGAGGAAACAGGAGGCTCACACTGCAGATGAACTAGAATCCAACGTTCTTCAGAAAATTTACACCAGGGATAAATAGCTTGTCTGTTGTAATTAAAAAAGCATAAATATCAAAATGTGCAAATTACAGTGAAAAACTTTGTGTATGCATGAAGGATGGAAAATTATTATTTATGTGGTTAGTAAATTAATCACAGATACTACATAGACTGTATAAATTCATCTCTGATGTTTACCAAAAATGTAGAAATGCAAATATCTATAAAGAGAATATAGAGTAGAAAAAAGATTAGTATCTATGAGAATATTCCATATCTATATGATAAATGATCCAAGTGATCCTACATGTTGAAGAATCTTTAAAGTTTCCTTCCTTCACTGTAAAATGTGTTGCCAAACTTTGGAACTGACTGCCCATGGAAGTGGTGGAGTCACCATCCCCAGAGGTGTACAAGAAAAAGACTGTATGTGGTATGTGCTATAGTCTAGTTGACAGGGTGGTGATCTGCCAGGGTTTGGACTCAATGATCTTGGAGGTCTACTCCAACCTAAATGATTCTGCTTATACTTAGCAGGAAACAGGGATATCATAATTTGTAATCATATTTGAACTTAAAAGTTCCTTCCTTGAAAAGATTCTTCACTACATAAAGTAGAAAAATTCGGCTGACCAAGAGAGGAAAAATATTTCCCCATAATAAAATAATAATCCAGAGACTGATTCCATAATTTGAAATTAATTGTAAGACCATAGAATTGATTCCAGGGCATTTCAGGTCATTAGGGAACACAGCAGGTCGCCAGTTCAACACTCTGCTCGTTGACCTGGTTGCTGAGTGTTTTATCCCATGGGAACTGGAAACCTTCCAAGAATGAATTGGACCAACTGACCCACCATTATCAATGAGGAAAATCTTCCCTTTGTTTTCAGCCCCTCTGTTGCTGCTCAGCTTTGTGCTGAATAGGACACAGGACCTTCTCTCCCCAGAGCATTCCCCAATCCCATAAGCACCTCTTTCAGGCTCTGCCTGCCTAGGACATGGCTGTGCAGTGCTCCTGTCCCAAGTGCATGGGGGTTCCCTCAGCTCCTTGCAATTGCCAGTCCTGGTCCCAGTGAAAGGCAAATCCTATCCTCACACATATTGACCAAGTGCAAGGTTTCAATATTTTTTTCTGACTGATTGAATGAGTTGCTAATGATGCCTCAAATATTTAGCAAATTTTCATGGTTTGTAATGCATAAAATAATTTATTAAGAAATTAATTATTTGCATATTAAAAAGAAAAAAAAAAAGGCGTTTGCCAATCTGCCCCAGTCAGCTGGCAAGCATGACTGCCTTTCCCAGAAGAGCAACTTCTGATACACGTCGCACAACAAATACCAAGCCTGGCAGTGTGGTATTATTCCAAGGAGAGACACACCAAGAAGATTGGCACTGTGCTGGTAGGTGTACACTAAGTTATACATACAGTTATTCTATTTATTTCAGTAGCTGAATGCTCTGGAGGACACTGCAAGCATTCGGGTAAATTTCCAGGTCCTCTCTCTGATCCCTTCTACCTGCTGAAAATGACTGCAGCATTGAATAGTGTCACTCCCTCTGGTTCTCAGGATTTGTGCAGAAATCCAGAGAGAAAATGAAAGTACAGGTGGAAAAATAGGGGAGCAGGGAAGTGAGGGGGAGCAAGCTGGTTTTCTTTCTTTTCTCTTCTTTC
>VXBQ01009482.1:1552-50561 GCA_013400175.1 Phainopepla nitens
TGTGCCTGGGACATCCCAAGGCCATGTTCCAAGAGGAACAGGTCTCCATAGCAGCAGCAGGCAGCACTGGCCCAGTGCAGCCTGGGTGAGCAGTGAGTGCACACAGGAGCTGGAGGCTGTGCTGGACGAGAGTCAGAGCCCAACATGCATGGGTGGTTCCCACCCTGCATCCAGAGCCCAGCACCTCACAGCAGCTCCTTTGGCACCGTACAGGGCTGCTGCTGCTGCGACACAGCTGTACAGGCCTTGGTGCCTTCCAGCCGCACAGCTCCTCTCCTTCCTACCCCACATCCTTGAGACTTCTGTCCCTGCTTCACCACCAGGAATTCTTTCCGGCATTCCTGCCTACCACACTCACCCCTTCTCTCTTTGTTACAGCAGGCCATGGTGGTCACAGTATTCCTTGTCTGCCTTCTCCAGTCCCTGCAGTGGGTGGGAGATGGGCTGGATGATGCCACACAGCAGCACACAGAAACATGCTCCCACTACTTGAAAGAAGAGATGCTTGCCGAGCTTGAGCAGGGCACCACCCTGCATCAGAGTGGCGGGGCATGGGGAGCTCTGCTCTGGGCTGCCTTGCAGCACTGGCAGTTCTGGGCCCTTGCTGCAGTCCTGGCGCTGCTCTTGGATTTGCAGTTTAGTTCGAGAAGAGGAGCTGTGACCCAGACAGCACTTGCCAGGAACAGAACTCCAGTAGCAACTTGGAGCAGGATGCAGAGGAGGATGGGATAGGCAATGCTGTAGAAAAGAAGAAGTAGAAGGCAGTTTTGCAAATGTGCAGGAGGACAAGGAGAAAGGAAATGAAAAATGCAGTAATGCTGACCCAAATGAAATGGACGATGTTGGAAGTGAAGGAAAAGAAGGCAATGGGGATGGAAATGCTGAAGAAGCAAAGGGTGATGGGAATGTGGGGGAAAACAAGCAAAGTGAAGAAGGTGGCATCAGTGTTGACCCAAATGAAGAAGATGACATTGAAAGTGGGAGAAGAAAAAAGGACTATCTGAAGCAAAAAAAGCCAAAGTCCAGGCTTTCGAAAGTAATCTTGGAAGGATTGTGGAGAAACACATGCAGTGGGGCCTGTCCTGGACCTGGACAGAGATTGAGCCAAGGGAAGTGTTCTGATGGACAGCTTGAAACATGCCTTTGGATATGGCTTGTCCAATCCTTTCTCCCCAGTGCCACAAAAAGCCATCTGGTTGGCCAACTGGTTGGAAGTGGCTTAAACTCAGAAATAAAAAGAAAATCAATCTCTGTGTATAAAACATAGACCTAGGCTGCGACCTGGGCTTAAAGGAGACCTGCTGGTGGCCCTGGAGAGAATCCTCAAGCACAGAGCTGAGCTGGTGAGTGTTGGGGTCTGTGAGGACTTTGATCTATGGGAGAAATCTCCCTTGTTAGGGCCAATAGTTTTAATCACATCACCCCATGGGAGTTATGTAAATAGTTCTATCCTTATAAGATTAAGTTTCTAGAATGTTCTTAGTTCTCTTCCCTGATTGGTTAAGATTTGCTGCATTAATTTGCATATTCTTAATCTTGTCCCTCATTGGATCCTTTCCCTCAAACTCCTCCCCTAACCTACCCGCTATGTTACCATTAAACCCTGGGCCTTGCCCTATCTGGTGCACCCTATGCTGTGTTCAGGTTTGCTTCTTGGTCATTTGTTGTTTTCCTACATTAAAGTGATTTTTTCTTTTTGGATCACAGTTGGGGCCCTTAATTCTGTTTTGTCCCTTTGTTATATGGATTTGCCCTTGCTCCCCCATAGTTTCACCCACGTTGGTTTCTCCCTCTGGTTTCTCCTCCCCTCATTTCAAATCCCGGTTGTCAGTCACCATAACCACACCCACTGTTCCAGCACCTTCCCTGTCTCTCCCCACATGGGCCAATCACTGGGGCGTCCACCCCTTTGGAAATCCCCTAATCCTCGACGCCCCATTGGCCCATGTGACTCCTTTCTCTCTTCCCCTTCTCATGATTTGTTCTGCCCCGATGTTGTAATCTGTTTTCTCCGCCTTGCTTCCTCCCCTTCGGTTTCCCCATTGGCTACTCGGTTGTATCCACCCCCTGTTTTGCACCCCCATATAAACCCTTGCACACCTTTGTCCAGGGTCTTTCTGCCTTGGACCCTTCTGAACAATAAACTGTTTTGGATTGCTTCCTGGCATGAAGACCTCCTCTCTCTCTTTCACCGTTCACCTGTCAGCGGTTTCAATCTCCCAAGCGGGCAGAGGCCAACTAGGTTGGGTGTCTGGTACTCATCATACCAGCACCCTTCCCCACACATGCCGTGCGCTCCCTCTGGAGCACTTGTGTGGGCAACTCGCCATTGGATACTGAGCTCAGGNNNCAGGAGGAGCCTCGACAGATCACCAAATTGTGTGCCCGTCTCTTTTTATTTCGCCACCCACAGACTCTCACCTGCAGTCCTGAGGTAACTCTCAGCCATACCATCTGAGCCTGGGCTGTTACAGGTGGGGGGTCACACAGCCTCTTTGGAGACACTGTGTATATTAGGAGTAGTTACTAGTTAAGCAGTCAATCTGTAGTTAGTGCACTTCTCATGGGTGTGAGGCAAAATATTTGGCAAGCAAGCTCCTGTCGGCAGCCGCTGGCAGTGCAGGGCTGGACCTGGTCTCCAGAAAGTCAGTAGTTCTCATGACGTCTTCAGTGCACTTAGTTCCTGCTGGAGTGTGGGGACCTCTTGGTAAGAACAGGTGTGCCTGCTAATATGACGTTCTTGTGCCTCTAAACTGGAGCTTTTTGCGCTACCTGGAAGTATTGATTCAGATTATGAGTATGAAATACAAATTATGCTGTCGACTCCCGTGCTACCCTGCTTTATACCTGCAGGTCAACGCATTGCACAGTTTACTTCTTTTTCCAACAAAACTCATAGTGGTAAGGGTAAATGTGGCACAAGTAATTTTGGTAGCACAGGTCAGTCACAGGTTTTCTGGACAAGCTCCATTACAACCATTCAGCCAACCTTTATATGCAATACAGATGGCAAAAAATTTTAAAGAGCTTTTCGATATTGGAGCTGATGTCTTTACTATTAAAAGCAATGAATGGCCTAGTAATTGGCCCACAATCACCCTACATCAATCCTAATTGAGGTGGAAGGAATGCAGTGCCCTAGACGAAGCATTCATCCTTGGTTTGTCCTTGGCCCTGATGGGCAGACTGCCAGGATTTCCCCATTCACTGCCGCTATACCATGTACATTATGGGGAAGAGATGTTCTGGGACAATTTGAAACCAGCGTATAAATAGACTCAACGTCACCAATAAAAGCCTTTATTCACAGGGGGCATTGACCAGATGTTTGGAAATCAAATATGTGAACTCACATGGGATATGGGTTAACCAATGGCCCCTATGAAAGGAATGGCTACTAAACTTACTAAAGTTTGTAGAAGAAAAATTGTCTTTTGGCCATATATGTCCATTTTATAGCCCCTGGAACACACCTATATTCTGTGTAACTAATGAGAATGGCAAATGGCAATTATTGTATGATTTACAGGTGGTAAATGCACTTACTGAACCTATAGGTGAAGACACTAACTTTAGAAATGTGTTTGCAGAGTTTTCTGGACAATTATCTATCCATTATCCCTCACACTGTTCATGGACGAAGATGGGTAACCTTCCCTTGTATGCGAAATGTCACTGCAGCATGACCCCTTGTCAACGGACCAACTGTTTTTACAGATGCATCTGGCAAAAATAAAGCTGCAGTGATTTGGCATATAGGTGACTGTCCAGTGCTATAAGAGGGTATTAATGTTAAAGGACACTTCTGTGCAAATTTTAGAATTGGCTGCTATTCAATATGCCTTTTAGTTATTCTCAGAGAAATCACTTAACATCATAACCGATTTTTCATATGCTACTCATGTGGTGTTCCGTTTAGAATCTTCCTATTTAAAACATGTTACTAACCATGTTTTGTTTACACAGTTGAGAATGTTGTGGACTGGGATTAAAAGCCGGCAGCATGATTTTTATGTGTTACATGTTTGCTCCCACACAAATTTACCTGGCCTTATTGCAGAAGGTAACAACTATGCAGACACCACCGTGGTGAGCAAAAGAGCCCCGAGTATCAGTGTGCACAGGGTTATGTACAACTAAAAATCGGTGGTTGGGTACAATCAGTCAGCCTATGGGGAATCTTTAGGGGAGGAGAGTGGGGATTACACAATATTTTCAGGGCCAGTAGGGATAGGAGAGGGCAGGTCACATAGGCCAGTGGGGTGTCCAGGTTTAGGGGATTTCCAAAGGGGTGTAGTAATCAGGGATTGGTTCAGGGGAGGNACATGTTTGCTCCCACACAAATTTACCTGGCCTTATTGCAGAAGGTAACAACTATGCAGACACCACCGTGGTGAGCAAAAGAGCCCCGAGTATCAGTGTGCACAGGGTTATGTACAACTAAAAATCGGTGGTTGGGTACAATCAGTCAGCCTATGGGGAATCTTTAGGGGAGGAGANAAGGATAAACCAGTATAACGTTGTAAACAATAAAGCTGAGAATGAACACGCACCGCAACAGGCTCTGTTAAGTTGTGCTGGGCTTCGGTTTAGTTTTGGTTGTGTCCAGGGGAAATTAGGGTATAAAGAGGGCGCAGTTTCTGGCAATAAGGTGATCTTCAGAGGTATAAGGAGGTTTTTATCTCCTTATTCCCTATTGCCACGTCTTGCCCTTTGAGCTCACATCATTTCCATGCAGCAGCAGATGGTATTCAACAGTTTACTTGGTGTGTGGAAGTTCTTACAGGTGTTTCACCCTTTTTCTATTCCCTCACCAACATGGTACCCCATCCCTATCCCTTCAGCTCTTGGCATGCAGCTGCTGCACCCGGCTCTTTCTCCTCTTGAAATACATCTAGGTGTCTGGAGTGCAGGTGGGCTCCTAATGCTTGGGTACCCCTTGGATCAAGCTCCCAGTGCTGCACAGACACATTCCTCAAAGAGGTGGCAGAGAAGTGTCTTTGCCTTGGCCAGTGGCTTCCCTGTGACTTGTTTCAAATTTGGGGTCAAAGGCCCCAGGAGCACCCCACAAGCACAGGGTACAGCTCCAAGGAAACTGATCCCATTGCACTGCAGGAGATCTCAAGGGACAAAGCATGCCTGGGTCATGTGGGCATCCAGCTTTCTGTTTGACATGGTTTCAGGGAAGCTTCATCCCTCTCTGTAAAGGGAGGCCCTGGGGCCTAATCCAGGGCAGTGGGTCTGCATTCTCGACGCTGAGCAGGTCCTGCCTTCTCAGCCTGTGTTCATAGCAAGGCTGTCCGAGCCCTCTGATCATCTCCATGGCCTCTTCTGGGCCTGCTCCAACACCTCCTCATGTTTACTGTGCTGAGTAGCCCAGGTCTGGACACAGTGCTCCAGGTGGGGCCTCTTGAGGGCAGAACCAGCGGAGCAGAATTGTCTCCCTGAACCTGCTGCCCATGTTTCTTTGGAAGCAGCCCAGGAGTTGCTTGGCTTTCTGGGCTGTGAGTGCCCACTCCTGCCTCATATCTAGCATTTCATCTCCTAGAACCAGCAAGTCCTTACTGACACTATGCATGCACAGGAGTCACAAAGGCCCTGAGAGTTCTCCAAGGGAACTGATCCCATCCCACTGCAGGAGATCTCAGGGCAAAGCAACCCCGGGTCAAATCACCCGATTTTTTATTATTTGACAAGAGTTCAGGGGGGCTTCATCCCATTTTGTAAAGGGAGGCTCTCTGGGCCTATTCCAGAGCAGTGGGTATGCATTTGTGCGTGTTTGGCCCCTAAGTGTCATGGCCTTCATAGAGCTAACATTACATTTCTGTTTACTGGGGAATTTTACTTTCATCTTTATTAATGTTAGCAGATGGTTCAAACTTTTTAGGACAACTGATAAAACAGCACCTCTGAACCTTAATGAATTAAGCTCAGCAATTTGATTAATGAGATTTTTTCATTGCTTTCATTTTGCATTCTGTTTTTCTTTGGTCTCTGCAGTGCCTTTTTGCTATTTCCTTTTGTGTGGGACTTTTTAGGAGTGGGCATGAGGTGTGTCACTTGGCACTGAAATTACAAAGTTTAGGACAGTATTAGTTTTTTTCATCCCAAACCTATTGTAACAGATTAGCTAAGGAAGAGAGTTTAGTTTATGGGATGCAATTCATACCACATTTATTTCAGCTGTGTGGGACAGCCTGTTCTGGTCCCATACTTAAGCAAAATATTCAGAATTGAACAAGCACTAGAAAAAAGCAAACAAACAAACGAAGGCAGAATCCAAAATACAGGGAGCAAAACCAGCTAAAATGAATGATTCACGTAAAATAAGTGAGGGAGTATCTAGTGTTACATTGCTTGCTTTTCACATTATTTATTTGTCGCCATCTCTTTGGTGTCTGTTTTCTGTTTTCCATGCGTCTTGACAGATGCTATCTAGCCCAAGACTTCTTTGAAGTCTGAGAAGTACTCATGCTGGGGAAAACAGCATTTCACTATTAACGGTGAAAAAAATCGAAACTCAAACAAGAAAATGCAAAAACTCCTCCTCCCCTGTCTATGATCTAGAAGGCATTTGAGAAGAAATTTTATAACCGTCCATCCACATTATAGAGTATTCCCATTAAACGTTGTTTTTCACAGAGTGAGCAAATGGTACTAAAATGACTTTACGGGAGTGGATCAGACCAAAGTCTCATTCTGAGCTTGTAGCTACAAGAAAAATTAAAATAAAATTTTATACTTATAATTTGGTAATAAATTTTTCCATAGTTACATTTTCTGCATCTTTACGTCTGGTACCTGACAGCTGTTAAAAAGAATAATAAGACATAGAATAATCAGACTTTTAAATCATAGATTTAAAGAATCACAGAATAGCCTTGGTCAGAAGGGCCCTTTAAGTTCATCCAATTCTAACCCCTGCTGTCCAGGGACAACTTCCACTGGAACAGGTTGCTCCAAACCCCAGTCCAACCTGGCGTTGGGCACTTCCAGCAGTGGGGCAGCCACAGCTTCTCTGGGCAACATCAGTGGGGCCTCAGTGAATGCCAGGGTTTCACCACCTTCACATTGAAGATTTTTTTCAAACTATCTAGTCTAAAGCTACTCTGTTTCACTTTGGACCCGTTCTCCCATGTCCTGTCACTCCAGGCTTTGTAGTCTCTCCCCATCTTTTATATAGACTCCTTTCAGGTACTGGTCAGCTGCAACTAAGTCACCTCAAAGACTTGTCTTTTCCAAGCTGAAAAATCCCAATTCTTCCAGCCTTTCCTTATAGCAGAGGTGCTTCACCCCTCTGACCATCTTGGTGACCTCCTCTGGACTCCTTCCAAAAGGTCTAAGTCCCTCCTATTCTGGGCATCCCAGCAGCACGACTGGTTGGGTTTCCTTGGCCAGACAGGCAGAACTACCTCCCCCAGCCTCGTGGTCACATTGCTTTGGATGCAGCAACAGTTGTACTAGTAGCAGTAGTAATAATAATAAGAATAATAGCAACAATACCACCCAAATCACATTGCATATAACTCTCTGATTTTCAAAGGAGGGAAATGGAAATCACAGTGTACCTATCAACCCATTACCTGTTGGAAATCACAGGACATTTGCCAGGGTCTTGAATAGACACACATTGGTACAGCATCAGGATGTCCTACATTCAATATTGTAAGACAGCTTTTACTTTAGGACATACCTATATGCACACAGTGAGAAACTGACTACTTATGGTCTGTCTGTTTTCTTCTTTGTTTCTCAGTTTGTGTCTACAACTGCTAGGAAGGCTAAAAATCTGTTTTGGGCAGCTACTGGCTTAACTTAAAAATAATAATTAAATTATGTGGTCATCATCTGAAGCTATGACTCAGTTTCCAGTGCTGCAGTAGTGTTCATAATTTCTTGTACTCTTTTATTAATTGCACTTTCCAGATTTTATCAAGAGAGCATCCACTTTTACTTTATATCCAGAACAAAAGGAAGAATTTCAGTGAGTTAGGAAAAGTTTCATTCAGTGCTTATATGTAGGAGAGAGACCAGAGTTTGGACTTCTCTGAAATGTTGCCATAATTGCAGTCTACAGTACTTTTAGACTGTCAAGAATAAAAATCATTTGTACTCTGTATCTCCACAGCACAGACAGTAAAACATATCTCTAAGGCAAAAACTCTGTAAATAGCTGACTTGACTGATCTATATTCATTCTCCTGCATGCTTTACAGCTGAATTGTGTGCTAGCTTGCTAATTTACAGCCAACAGTGCTTAATTCTTTGCAAGAAGTGCAGACCACTACTGTGAGAAAGAGCTAAAAAAACCTTGAACACAGTGTAAGCATTATTAACAGTTCACATTCACTTCTTAGGTTCATGTGCAAGTCAAATGCTGCACATAAGCACAAAACCCAGCCGTGGGCTACACAGAATGAAAAGGCATGTCAATTCAGTGCCAGAGTGTGCTCACAGATTGGATTTTGCAACTTTCAGCTCTTCTCTGGCTGTTTCAGCCCCTTTCTGTACACTGATCGACGTTATTATGAGCCATACTTCATAACTGAACACAGACTGGTTCTGTTTACATTGATGAAAATCAGAAAGAATTTGTCTGGGACTTATGATTTTCTCTGTGTACATTAATATCTTGATTAATAAAAATACTAAAACATTTTAAATTAAATTAATTACAAAATTCATTTTTAAATTAAGTTTTTAAATTTTCAGTTTGCAGCCAACAGGAAAAAGCTGAATATCAGAAAACAGAAAGGATTCAGCATTCCTGCAGAGAGAAAAAAAAAAGTGATTTTGAGGTGAAATAAGAAGGTACATACTTGAAAAGAAATTTGTAAGCTACCTTTACTGATTGGAAGACTTTTGATGTTAATTCTAAGTAGCACTTAGTGTTGTGCTGAATCATCATCTGATAAAGAGCTTCAGAATTTCATTTAGGATTATGTCATCAGATTATAGAGTACTGTGAAACAAACAAGTGTATGGCAATCTGTTTGTGTTTGGTGCTGATACGTGTTTGGCAGTGGAATATTATGTCTCATTACAGCAGTTATTATCAGCATCTGAGATCCTCTCCTCTTAATGGCTTGTTTAATTTCAGTTAGACTGAAAGAAGATCTGAACTGGAAGAATCTGACTCTTTTGCTTCTGGAAAAACACCTGACACTTCAGCAGTCTGAGACGAAGACTGTACGCTGTGTCAGCAGGGCACAAAAGCCTAGCACAAGTTTGTACACATTGTCTTATTTATATCTGCTGACAGAGTTTATGAGCTTGGTAAGCCGTGGCTCTGGCAGCATCCTTGGCCCACACCTTTCCCCCTTCTGTGTTGGCTCTCAAGCACAGGCTGTTTAAGGCTTGAAAACTTTCAGTGCTGCATTGATACACCTTCTCTTATCTCTGCAGGCTCCTTCTTGGGATTACTTAAGGGACCTAGTCCGTTTGCCATTTTTCAAAACTGAGTTAAAGTACCTCAGAATAACATTGTTGTAGTCATTAATAGGCGATTCCCTAAGGTAAATCACGCAGTGATTGCTGGTTGGAGAAGGAAGTTCCCACTTAGGGGGACAAATGAAGGCTATGGCTGTCTGAAGGAGAGGGGGAAACTCAGGGGGGGTTTTTTGTGGCGTTTTGTTGTTTTTTGTGGTTTTTTTTTTGTTTTTTTTTTTTCCTATTTTCTCTGTATGTTCACTCTCAATAATCAATACACACAGAATCTGCATGAAAATGGACTTGGGCAGAAATTAAATGGGAATGGACTGCCTGTTGTTGAGTTTATTTCCACTCAGCTGCAAAGAAATTGTAGCAAAAGGAGTGATCAAGTTGCAGTTTAGATAAAGCTGTGCAAATCTCTCAGTCAACTAAATACCCAGGATATCTGGAAACAGATTCTGGTGGTTAACAGAAAAAAATAAAATACAGTTGTTTCCTGTCTCCACCGCTTTAGCCATTGCTGGCTTAATGGAGGTGATACTGTGCCCACACTGCTGATTGTAGGACCTGTAGCAGATTTAGGCTGACAAATCCTGCTCCTACTGGAGTGCCCAAACTGAACACTGTGCTGGGGAAACACCTCCCAAGCACTTGGACTTACTACAGCATTCTTGAGGGGGGCCACGGTAAAAAATGGCAAAAAATAATTAATCTGAACCTTAGGTTTAATTGGTACTTCTTCAACAGAAATGCCCAATGTTGTGTTCTTCATATACCTCCCAAATCATACATAAGCCAGTTATTAGTTGTATAAATGCTGGCAACAGAACATATACTGAGTTTTGGGCTGCTTTTTTCTTTGTAAGACTGTAAACAGCTGCCTTCCCAGGCTGCAGTGAGTTTCACAAGAAGCCATTGTAGAAACAGAAGGCATGAGGCTTTGCAAAGCCTGAGGCACCAGTTTCTCTTTAATCTCACTCTTATGATGCCATGAACCCTGGAAGCTGGCCCCCAATGGCCTGGGGCTATTATCCAGACAAGTGAAGGATACCTGTACTCTGGTTTAGCCAGGCTTTTTTCCTCAAGAATGATGGTGTGTCTAAAAGCTGAGAACAAATTATGCCTCATTTGTTCGGCAAGATCATGCTGGCAACCACCTTTCCCAGCCACTCGGCCTCTGTAAGCTATATATATGTCAACTGAGATGTATAGGCACTGGGCACACATATACATTTACATATTAAACTGGTTTTAATATGTATGAACATATTAAAATACATAAATGCTTTTGTGCATACATGCATCCTGAACAGGAATGAGAGCTCATATCTGTGCCTCATCTGACAGGCAGAGCTGCCAAAGAGCCGAGTGCCTCTTACTATTGCATGGAGAGGCTAATTTAACACTAATGAGAAATGAGGATATCAGGAAGCATCTTGGCACAACTGCTGCTGGAAAGCATCTCTGCACTCTTTCAAGCTTTTCCTATTGACAGGCTCCTGAGGTTTGGCTTGTGGAATTCAGTGAGAGATCCCTGATAACATGGGTTCGGTGGAGGATGATAAATCACAGGTATCTTGAGTCTGGAAAAAAGGTGTCTGAGCAACTCTCCTCAAGCTTATATTGGCACACAGGGGAGACATTTGGGATGTGGTTGGATCTGAACAGATTTATACAGGAACATCCTTAACGCTAGGCAGTAATGTCCACTAATATTTTGCAGGCAACATTTTATTATAAATGGCAAATCATTATCTCCTCCTTTGGTATTCAATGTAATAACATTTATCATGTTGAGTTATTTTGGTATTCATGGGGATGTCAGATGCAATTCCATAGGAATTACTGTTAGAATGAATGCCCACTAAATTACAATGGAATTAATATGAAATTACATATTACGGTAACATTATTATCAAAAGAGGTCATCGTGATTGATGTGCTGTTCAAATGAGGATACCAAAAGGAATTACAGTCAGACCTGATTATTCCAAATCAGTTAGCAGACTCTATTTTTATGCAGATTTCAGTACATTTTCAAACAGATAAATCAGCCATAAGTACCGGTAAAGAGATGTAGACCACTGCCAAGTTTTCCAAAGAACTCCACTTCTGTATACTTCCAAATGGGATATTGAAGAAGCCAAATTGCACCTAATATTAAATAAATTAGTGGAAAATAAGAGTGAGTTTATTCTTGATTTGGATTATGGAGATAATTTTTTGACTTTTATATTCATGGTGGGGGAGAAAGCATTAATATTCTATTGGCTCTTTTGAAATAAACAAAATTTGCCTGCTTTACTATGATCTGTGATCCAGGAAGTCTCTTCCAGTCCTGGGGTACAAAGTCCCCTCCCTATGAAATTATGAAAGATGTAAGATCTTCTATTTTGTTCTACAAAGAGCCCACGGACAAGGACACGAGCCATCAGTCCACTGTCAGACAACTGGGATTGCCAGGCTGGGCATAGACCCCCAAAGATATTCACACTTCCAGTTCTGATTTCACTTTCCTGGAGAGTTTGGCACCCCACCATTTTACACCTGTTTGCTTGGACTCACCTCTTTTCACAGCTGTCCACCTGATTTTTGTTCACTAGGTACCGATAGCACAACACCCTCTGACTGTGTCCAGCCCCTCGCTGAAAGAATCTCTTCATCTCTGAATAAAGCCAGTGTTTTTCACTTATGGAGACAACCCACTTCTTGGCAACTACACTTGTCCCACGGTTGTCATCAAAAGGTGCTTGTCAGCAAGCAGCGAATAAGAGCCAGGGTACCTGATGCAAAAATTAGAATTAATGCTCTGCAGGTTGATCTGAGCTTTTTCCACAACAAAAACAATGGATTAGTTTCTCTGACTGGCAACCTGTTAAATATTTGGCATTTATCATTCCCGGTGTCCCACTGATTTGCAGTGGGACTTTTTATTTTTTTTTTAAATCACCTGAAGACTTCAGGTGCTTTCCTTACCTACATTTTCTTTTCATGGAAAGATATGAAATGCAAATAGAGGAGGAAATCCTACTATTTCAGCATCTAAAATTATAAGTCATATTTCTATCAGATAGTAAGTATAAACACTTGTTCTGTGAAGATGCTTCGTACAGGTACAAGCTGAGAGAGGTGGAAAAAAGGAACAAAAGAAAAAAAAAAAAAAGGATTTAACCACAGCTTTTCATGCAGACAAATTACCCCTTTGAGCAAGGATTTGTGGCATGGAGATGAAAGAAAATGCATATACTGCAAAATATACAGGTGGTAGAAGACATTTTTAAGCTCCAATTACACCAGGTGTTTTATACTTTGATTATCTTTATCTGTCCAGCCTCTGAATTAGGGGTTAATTACTGAGAGTAAATAGGCACTTTTAGACAGAGTGCCCTATCATGGCTTTTTCAGCTGATCAGCAGTGTAGCAGAGAGAAAAATTGCATGGCTCAGGCTGGAAAAGACTGCGATATTCCCTGGGTTTTGTTAGGGATTTAGTTGCTTTATGAAACTGCAGGTCTGAAACTGAGACAAGTGAGGAAACTCAGTTATCATTACATGTGGCTAAAGACCATTTCCAGGACAAACAATAGCACAAAGGTTTGGAATTCCTTAATAGGCAGGAGCAAACCTCAGCATCTTATAGTCTAAATGGTCACAGATGGACAGATGTTATTCCTTCCCGCCCTTCCAGTATTTGGTGTAGTCCAATAGTTTCCTTTCCTAAGATTTTCTCTGGTTTTTCTTAAGATAGGACTAATTTTTTTGGTTTTGTTTGTTTGTTTGTCCTTGTGCGGAGTTTTTTGTTTGTGTTTTTTTTGTTTGGTTTGTTTAATTTTTTTGTTTGTTTGTCTGATTGGTTTTTTGGGGGGATGGAGACAATTACATTTCATTTTTTGTATGTTTATCTTTTGCTGGTTTAGGGGGGTTGTTTTTTTTTTGGTTTTTATTTTTAATTTTGTAGCTATTTTTTTCAAACAGTTTCTATCTCTGTTTTTCTGTGTTGGTACCTTTTCTCTGGGTTTTCTTATGGAGAGAAGAATTCTCACTGATAGATGTGAGATAAAACTATGATAATCTGTCCTTGAGGAAAACAGCAGTGCAACCCCATGTCCTTGTTAACATTGCTAACATACATGGCCATCTCTCTCTCTGAACCTGAATTATACTCCTGGGCAACGTACAGGTGTACAGGCCTGACTGCTGGAGGGCATGTTGATTTACATTTTGTAGTCTTTAAATACACAGTAAAATAAAACAATGCATCCTTTCATCAAAACAAAGGATTAAAATACGATTATTTTGTTCCTCAGCAGTGCCAATTTTGCTCATTTCTTTTGTCATGTTTTCTAATAGATATGTGTAAATATCCAAGAGGCATGCCTGAAGCTGACAGGCACTGCACAGGAGCTAAGGGTGACTTGCACTTTTAAATCAACAACTGGAAGTCAGACATCCTTCTCTCCACAAATTGTGTTCAGCATCTAGCCCAGGAGGTGGTCAAGAGAATTCATTAGGGTGTGTGAAGAAAATAATTTTGTACTGTTAGTGAGTAAAATAAAATGAATGTTATTATGGGAAATGAAGCATCTAGCTTAGACACAGGCATCTGAAATCTGGGGATTATACTTACACCTTATTTTTGGATGGTTAACCATTAAAATGGGACAAATTCTTCAATGTGTTTTCTGTATTAGCACCATAGTCAGCTATGGTTTGTGAGATGTTAGCAGCAAATACAATGCATCCTCTCCTTCATATAAAAATACTGCAGGTCACTTTATGAGTGTGAAATCCATAGGATCCTGTTGAAAGACATCCTGAAATATTTATAATCAGATTTGCGTTAAGCATACTTCCATAACTTTTGTGGTACACCAAAAACCTTTGCTATAACACTGTGAAATACCTGTAGGAACTTTAATGTAAATGAGAATATGGAACTCAAATTGTATATAAAGTTATGAATCCACAGAGTGTAATGAAAGTAATAAACTCCTAATGTAGATTATTTTTCTCTTAATTTAAAAATGTTGTAGTTCACTATCTGACTTCAATACTTTTCACATGGGCTACCTGTTTTTCTCTAAGCAGAAACATTCTCTCAAATGTTTTTGTGTGTAGTTTAAGGTATATTTTACTTATAACAAAATAACATTTCAATAAGGTAAAGAAGAATTATATTAATTTTGTAAGTATATGTGAAGAATATTATAAAAGAGGTAAAAAGGTCTATTAAATACAGAATGGTATAATTTGCTGCTAAATTCTACAGACTTCAAATGAGTTGGCTTTTGTTTGTTTTTATTATGAATGTCTTATTTCAAATTCAGCAAATAAAATTCCATCCTACAAAAAAAAAAAAAAACAAAATAAAAAGAAAACAAAAACAAAAAAAACCCCAAACAAATAAGTAAATTATCAGAATAGATACTTGCTGCTGCCCAGGACTACATAAGGCCAAGGATGCCTTAATTTTGAGCCCTTTATCTTTCTGTTCTTTGATCACCTTTCTGTATCATAGTAGGATTTGGAGCTTATTTATGGACATTTAATTTTTAAGAATAGCAAAAAGGAAAGCATTATTCTATGCCTTCTGATTTATGCAAATTCCTGTTTCACAGCAGATGGGATGCTCTAAAGTTTGTCAATAAAGTGAAAGGAGAGAGATAAAGATTCTTACAGGTCTGCTTTTGTACTTACCAGCAAAGCAGAGGTTTATTCTTATTCACAACAAATCCTCTGCATAGAAAAAAAAAAAAATCTTCTGAACTTTTCTGCCAATTCAAAAGGATCCATAATGCAAGAAGCAAACACAGACTGGATTATCACTTCCCAGGCTCTCATTGACTGGCCAGGTCAACAAGAATTGAAGGAAAATGTTTTTCTACAAGTGAAACAGCAAGTATTCTTTTGATTTACTCACAGGTTAAATACATTTTTTCCCAAAAGTAAATTAAAGGAAAATATACATATATATGAACGCAAATTAATATTTTTAAATTATTTGATAATAACTGATGTCTAATGAACCCCATGTACAGTAATAGAAGTCATTAAAGTCCCAAAAGCAACACCCACACTTTGTCCTTGCAATATTATGAACCAACAAAGTGTTCTTAGTGATAAAAAATGTCAACAGGGGATGATCCTACAGATAAGTGAGGACACCTGTTTCTCCTTCCTTCCAAGGAATATTCCAAGAGGTACTAAGCATGTGAGCTTGTACATGGAGTAAACATTCCTGACGTGCCAGACACCTAGGATGAGATAAGATGCTTATTTATTAATTTATTTTTCTTGGAACACCAGGAATATCTCTGTGTTCTGAGATTTTATGGACCAAGCTATAACTCTACATTGCTGTTAGACACAGCTGGATAGATACCAGTTGAAGAGTACAGGTAGCTCCAAGTCAACAGAGACTGGAAACATGCTATTTGTCTTTCTTTCACTCCTCGTCTGTGATGAACTTCTGTGGCATGCCAGGTGTCTGAATTATGTTTAATGGAGCAAGAAGGAAGATATTCCATACATTTTAATGTGTTCTGTGCTTTCCCCAGCTGCATTTTGCCATTTTTTTCTGGCAAATATGACAATGTGCTTAAACCTGGAGATGACAGAATTTGTTTCTCTCCTCTTCTCTTCTCTTCTCTTCTCTTCTCTTCTCTTCTCTTCTCTTCTCTTCTCTTCTCTTCTCTTCTCTTCTCTTCTCTTCTCTTCTCTTCTCTTCTCTTCTCTTCTCTTCTCTTCTCTTCTCTTCTCTTCTCTTCTCTTCTCTTCTCTTCTCTTCTCTTCTCTTCTCTTCTCTTCTCTTCTCTTCTCTTCTCTTCTCTTCTCTTCTCTTCTCTTCTCTTCTCTTCTCTTCTCTTCTCTTCTCTTCTCTTCTCTTCTCTTCTCTTCTCTTCTCTTCTCTTCTCTTCTCTTCTCTTCTCTTCTCTTCTCTTCTCTTCTCTTCTCTTCTCTTCTCTTCTCTTCTCTTCTCTTCTCTTCTCTTCTCTTCTCTTCTCTTCTCTTCTCTTCTCTTCTCTTCTCTTCTCTTCTCTTCTCTTCTCTTCTCTTCTCTTCTCTTCTCTTCTCTTCTCTTCTCTTCTCTTCTCTTCTCTTCTCTTCTCTTCTCTTCTCTTCTCTTCTCTTCTCTTCTCTTCTCTTCTCTTCTCTTCTCTTCTCTTCTCTTCTCTTCTNGCCTACCTTACTTTTCTACCTACTTGCCTACCTTACTTTTCTGCAAAACAAACCCAAACCAACCAACCACCACCACCACCAAAACCTTCAGCAACTCTTTTCAGAAATGTTTAATCTAAATATCTCATCCACAAGAACTGCATTTTGTCACATTCCCACATAAAGATACTTAAAGAATATATAATCTTATATTGTTTTTCATTTATAAGACAGTCGAAAATCTCTCGAGATTTTTGATATTTATGATTTAAGCAAAGTGCAGTAAATTGAAATGAAAAAGCTTCAAAATGTTCATTTTAAAATATCATATTTTTCTTGTGCTCATTCCACCTCTAATTACCAGATTGTTGCCATGTGCGACATGGAGAGCAGAATGGCAAGGCCTGCATGGGTTACTTAGAATAAGTTAGAAATAAGATTGTCACAATAAACAGATTCTGTTGCACATCAAAAGCTTAGAGCAAACCAAATTATTTTCTATACCATTTCACCACATAATAGGCTTGTCCCAAAAAGCCTCCATGAAATTGGTTTCACTCCTACTTCACTGGAACCAGTTATTTGAATAAAAACTACAAGTTTTACCAGTTATCCCTGTAGCATGAGGCATAGAGAAGGGAACCCAGCTTTCACTGACTGCAATACAGCTGCTTTTAAAAATTAAACAGAACTTCCTTAACTGTGTCAGTTCTGCCTCTAACACCAATCTGATCTTTCTCTGTTTCAGAAAAGTTACAGAAAAGAAACAGGATCTCTATCCCAGTGGTCTCTATAAGAGAGCAAGACAAACCATTTGTGCACAGGGAGAGAATTTGAGAACTTCAGCAGTGTAAGTCCATAATGTATAAATAAATTATTTTATGTATACTGAAGATATTTGCAATGAAGTTTTTTACCAAAGAAATCTGTGATTAAAAATTTTGTAGACCATGACCAGTGGAAACAGTTCCATAATTCTATATCTCTATTCTGTCCTAGAGACTTTTAATGTAAATTATAGGGAATACACATATTTCTGTGCCTGATGAAGGGTGAAATTCCTACCCTGATGTGGACTGTAACTTTGCCTGATGTCCAGGTGATGGATGGGTGTACATGTGCGCATTATTAGCCAAACCTCTTCATGGTAAATAATAGGTGCATCAGTGTGTGCAAAGAGCAGGTGCTTTGCATGCCTGCATGATGGTGAATAGTTAGATACATGTAATGAATTCAGATATTTTGTGGGGAACCAAATAAGAAAAGTGTCTCTGTTTTGAAGTTTAAAACCTACTTTCAGTCAGAAACTAGGTGCAGGTAGAAAAAGTTGAGTCCTTTGTGACTGAAACCTTTCAACTTGTCATCCCTAACAGTGTTTAAAACTGGAACATGGCTTTGAAAGGTATGCTTAAAATTTGAACACAACATGCTGCTAAGCCTATAATGGATTTTTTTTATTAGAATGTTCATGAAATTTCTTTTTCTTTCTAGTTTTTTCCCAGCTTAAACATCAGTGAATTTAGATGTGAAGTTCTCAACATCGCCCCTGTACACTGAAAAAATGGCAGAAGTATTATAGAGGATTCTTAAATGTCATGGGCTTTGACCAGGGCCATTTTATCAAGCACTGGGACTAGGAAATACAACTCCTACCAACATCCATCTGTCTCCATCAGTACCCCTGGCAAACGAGGATGAACAAGGGCACAAATAAACCTGAATCTTTTCTAGGGGAAGTGAAAGCCAGCAAGAAGAAAAGATGAGATTACCAAAAGCACTGCATGACTTTGAATAAACTTCTTCTCAAAAGTCAAAGGGCAGCTGGTTTCAAACCCAGATACACAAATTTGAATATTGATTCAGCTCAAGTAAGAAAACCAGCTGATTAAATTAATTTCATTTTTTGCATATTTTTGGCTTTGATATCACTGAAAGTGGAAAGAAGTGGTGATGAAAGGGTCTTCTCCTTGCTATTTATGTAGTTTCTAAAGATTTTGCAGCAAATTTTCTGGATGTGTCAAGCTAACTTTGCAGATCTTAATGTTTGGAGATGAGTTTTGAAGGGCCGCACATAATTTTGGCCCAATATCCAGTGAGGTTCAGATACTAAATATGCTGAGTGTTTACCCATTATGAGCTAAAGTCGCCCTGAAGGCATATTTCAAATTGATATATAGAACAGAAGGCGAGATTAAAAACCAGAAACAATCTGCTTTAAAATTATAATTAATGTAGAGAGACTTAAGAGCCTCCATGAATTCTGTTGCCATGAACAGCTTTCCAGAATACAACATTCCTGTAAGGAAAAGGAATTAAGTGAAAAACAGGAAAAACAAGGTTTTTTTGTTTGGTTAGGGGTTTTTTTTTAATTTTTTTTTTTTTTTTTGTTTCCCAAGGCTATTTTTTCATTACAGGTGTTAAAGTGTATGTGAATAATTCTAGAATTTATTGTACTGTGATTCAAAGTAGTCAGAAAATCCACTTCTAAGGGAAAATGCTACTTTTTATTGGAAAAAAACCCCTAATATATTCACCTAACAAGACAATATTTTGTTTTTATAATATGGCTATGATGCCATGCATACTTGGGGACTTCATACTTTTTTTTTTCCTCTCCCACCATTAAGATTTTACGTAAAATCTTTCACTTCTTAAAGTAATGAGGATGCTGTGTCTGATAGAACACTTCAGAGCCCTTTATCATTTGGCGGAAGGATGTACCAAATGCAGAGATCAGGAAGCTCCTGAACTTTAACTGTATTTATCACTTATGAATCAGGTATTTCTTAGGGACAACAAAGTATATTAAACTTTGCCAAACTGCAGGTTGTTCTGAATACCTTCAAATCTTCTCCTGGTCTACATTTCTATGATGTGATTTCGCTGGATTTTTTTTCAGCAAAACCCCTAAATATTAACCTAAAGAAATAAAAAAAAAAAAAAAAAACACAAAAAAGCAAACACACAGAAAACCCCCAAAACCGCTATGCTCTTTGGAGAACAGACAAAAACCAAACAAATAAAACTAGCCAACCAGACAAAAAAAAACCCCTGCACACACAAAAACACAACCTAGAAGGGATAAAAAGGAAGACTAGACTTCTTGTACTAAAGAACTCAAAACCAACCCAACCAAACAAAACACAAAAAACTAGGAAAAAAAATGCTAACCAAAACAAGAAGGAAAAAACAAAAAAAAACCAAACAGACAAACAAAACAAGCCCAAACCAAACCACTAAACCTTGTTTACCAATGATGAATTTTTTTCATTAAAAAATTAAATCATTTGTCTAGGACTGCAATAGGTCCCAGTGTCAGAAGACCTTGGTGGAACCTACCAACCAGATGACACAGCAAACTTTAAGAGGAAAGAAAAATCAATAGATGGCAGCAAAATGATCACATAGGAAATTTCTGATGTCACAGTTCTGCTGAATTAACAGTCAGCCTGTCTTAAAGACAATACTGCTGTTCCTTTTGCTGAGATTTTATGTTTTGTATCATTTTCTGCCAATCCTTAAACAATACACCAATGATAATTTAATAATGTTTAAAGTTCATATATCTATGCATGCAATGACACAAGTACACTCATATTTTATATATATTTAAAAATATATAGATATAATTATGTGTGTGGGTATAGATTTATATAAAGGATTACAGAATGGTTGGGTTGGAAGGAACCTTAAAGCTCATCCAGTTCCAAACCCCCTGCCATGGGCAGGGACACTTTCCACTGTCCTAGGTGGCTCCAAGCCCCATCCAGCCTGGCCTTGGACGCTGCCAGGGATGGGGCAGCCACACTCTGGGCAGCCTGTGCCAGGGCCCCACCACCCTCACAGCCAGGAATTTCTTCCTCATATCTCATCTAAACTTATCCTCTTTTAGTTCAAACTCATTACTTCTTGTCCTGTAACTCCAGGCCCTTTTCAAATGTCCCTCTCCATGTCTCTTGGAGCCCCTTTAAGCACTCACAGGGGCTCAGTAGTGTTAACAGAGCCTTCTCTTCTCCAGGCTGAAAACCCTCAACTCTCTCTGCCTGTTTCTAGTGCAGAAGTGATCCTGGCCTCTGAGCATCCTATGATCATTTACATACACACATCTCTCTTACCTATCTATCTTATCTATCTGTCTATCTATCTATAGATTTATGTGATCCACTGTGAAAAATAAAGGTGTTCAGGAGGACAGAAGTTTTTCTTTGTAGGGAGTAGTTGGCTCATCTTTCCATTTGAATGTGCAAAATCTGCTCTGCTTTATGGGTAATGTTTCTAATCCTTGTATTGCCCATTACTGTTATTCACCCTATTTCCCCAGACACATTTAGTTAAATAGCTATCAACAGCAGACAATTAACATGAGGGGACAAGGGGATGAGCCAAAACATAAATCAGACAGTAATGCTGTCTTCAGCAGAGAAGACAGTATCGACCAGGATGACACCTTCTGTGAACTAATTATCAAAGCAACATTCCAAAGTAATTGTGAAACAAGCAATATCTTTTTTTTCCCCTTTTACTACTTTAGTTAATGACTATATATTAAAAAGAACATGGAAAGGACAAAAATAATAATAACAATAATCTCAATCATGAAAGCAACACAAATAATAACTCTATTTCTCTGCCAATGGCTCTCCTTGTTTATAGCCTCCATCTGCCGTGAGCAAATAGTGCAAGAATCTACAATTTCTTCCACGGTCTTTTAAGTCCCCTACATCTTTCTTCCGTCTACATTCTGTTACTTTTCTTTTGTCTGCCTTCTGAGAAACTGTGGTCTATGTGATCACAATACATTTCTGATTGTCTACTCTTGCTTCAGGTAAGAAATTTTTATGTGCAGCCTAATTAGAATGAAGTAGTAAGAGAGGCACAGAAGGAGATGAAGTAGGTACATTTACATGTTTTTCAAGAGGTGAAATGGCAAGAGGAGAGAGGTGCTCTCTCATTCAGGGAAAACAGCAAGTTCAAAGTCTGATGGATGACTGAAAAAAAATGAGACAGGATAATAAGGTCTGGCTTCATTAGTGCCTTCTTACTAGTTCTGCTCAAGAGTAATAATAATCCCTCTCTTCAGAGATAAATAGATCAATGTCTGTCTCTCCTTGTTAGCCTGCTGTATAGATGAGAACAAAATGACATGTAATATGACTGCAGATGTGGATATCCAGTGCAGATGAGGTTATTCCAGAACAGAATTTAAGTTCAGCAAGAGAGACAGAGGATCTTGGATCATGGTCCCCAGCACTAACATGTAGGAGTTCTTGTCACATCAGAAACACAGAGTGAAAGCTGTGAGGACAACAGTTATCATGGCTGTACTCACTGTACATCACAACACTCTCTCTTGACATCCACATTGCGTATTAGAGACGCGTAAAAGCCCTGACTATTTTCATTTTTACTTTGAATACATAATTAAAATTTCTTGGACTTTAAACGTGGTTTGATGCAGGAATGTAAAACCTTAAAATCAAAAATTACATTAAGTATTTCAATGCATGTGTTTTAAAGATGGATGAGCACAGAGGGTAAATTTGAAATGTAGATTTCAGTTCAGGAAAGAATTACACAGTCTCTGCTAACATCCACAGCACCACGAGCCACACCTACAAGTACTTCAGTTAGCAAGCAACAGAAGTATGGGCAGCTTGGCTGAGTGCTGGCTTTCAGTTTAGACATGGGATTTTCTTGGGATCTATAATATTGAATGGGATTATCTACAAAGACTACCAAAGATATATCATATTTAATGGCATTGGGCCCCTGAGGATCTTGAAATTCAGAACTATCTAAACCTGAAATCATTATTTGTGTGAGTAGCTGTTACTCTGAATAATATTTAATGGTAGTACTCATCTTCAGAGTGAATATGTACACCTTCTAAGCAAAATATGTGATAATTAGAATTGGTTCTGGTAAATATAGTTACTGTAGCAAGAATTCTGGTAGCTTAAATAAGACATCTTCAATCCTCATGTGAGTGTATATCAGAAGTTTTTATTGTCATGCTATCTCTGAATCTGCCTTTTAGCAGACATTTTCTTTTTTACAAAATAAAATGTTGCAAGTAGCAAAATAATTTACTAAAATTAAATACATTCAATTACCTTGCAGAATGAAGAAAACAACTTTTAAAATATATTTACTAATGTTTAGTAGTTTCACATTACGTATAACATGCGAGTTAGAGCTGAATATAGCACCCAGTCCCAAACAACAAACTAGAAACCTGCATTAACATTTTTTAAAATTCAAAGATTTTAAAATTGCATTATTTGAAGACTTGAAAAAAAAACAAAAACAATGAAATAAACAAAACCAACCAAACTTATTAACTTCCTCCTAAATAAGTTAAGTGAATTTTCCAGTCAATTCACCTCAGTAATGAGGTAAAGATGGCTTTGCATCCGTCTGCATCAAATCACTGGATTAACACTCTCAGTGCCTCTCCCAAGAAATGTTTCTCTCACAGCTCACCTGTTCACAGGCTTGGAATACATAATCCCATACAATTTAGGAACAAGCAAAGCTATGTCATCACCCTCCTTTCTCCCCACCATGATTCCTTTCGTTATTTTCCTCTTCAAGTCCCGTGGAATTTTCCTGGTCCCCGTTTTACTAGAAGTTGAATTTCTGCTGTAAAAGGCACCTGTCCCTCAGCAAAATAAAATGCTGTGGCATACTGATCCACTGAACAGATGGAGCAGAGACAGCAAAAATGAAAATATTTATTTCACCTTTGTGCTGCTCTAAGATTCTGCCCCAGATGCAGGACTTGGTTCTTCGTTTTATTGAACTTGAGGAGAATCCTATGGGCCCAGTTCTCCAGCTGGTCAAAGGCCCTTTAAATGACAGCACAGCTCTGGTGTATCAGCTACTCCTCCCAGTTCTGCATTGTCTGCACACTTGCTGAGGGTCCAGTTTGTCCCATCACCCAGGATGTTAATGAAGATGTTAAAGTATTCCCCCCCAGCCCTAGGAGTCCAGTGACTGGCCTGCAGATGAACTCTGTTCCACTGATCACAGCCTTGCAATCCAGCACATAGTTCCCAATCCACCAGCGTCCATTTCAGTAGCCCCCATTGCAATGTTTTGTTTATGAGGATGTCATGGAACACAGTGTCAAAATCTTGTGAATGCCTAGAAAGTTTAGGGTTCTCCACCCAGTCCACTGAGATACACATTTTATGATAGGAGGTTATCTAGTTTGTCAGGAATGATTTCCCTTTTGTAAATCCACAGTGACTACTCCCAATTACCTTGTCCTTCATATGCCTGAAAATGGTTACCAGGATTATATGCTCCATCACTTTCCCACAGACCAAAGGGAGGCTGGTCTGCATCTAATTCTCTCCATTGTAGCTCTTAAAGGCTGAAGAGACCTTTCTTTTCTTCCAGTGATCAGGAGAATTTCTACTTACCATGAGCTTCCAAAGGTAATTCAGAGTGGTCTCACAGGGATTCAGCAGCCTGTTGCAGACACCTGCAATGATCATAGTCCTCCATCTGCACAGGAATCTCATGTTTCTCTTGCTTATACCCAATGCACGTGCAGCAGTACAGAGATCCTGCAGAGACACACTCACTCCTGCTGATGTCTCAGAGAAGGTAGGAGTAACTTCCCCCATAATGTTATCCCACAGGCATTTCCTCATGTGCAAATGCTTGAGGTGGATCTTTTTCAGGCCTAGTTTGTTCATTTAGACATCTGTTGTCCTCATCACCCTGCACTATTTACTTGGCATGCCACTCCACCTCTTCATCATTTGACTGTGGGTTATCTCACTTTCTTGTTATGTCTAAGTTGAAAGTTCTCCTTACCAGGTCAGCCAGCCTGCTGATGTTTTTTTCCCACTTAATTGTCTCTTCATGGTATTCCTCAATCCTCCAGGAATCCCGTGGTCATAGAATACAATCCCCACTGCCAACACCAGTCACACAACCAATTGTTGAAACTCAGGATCCTTCTGCTCCCACTCAAGTTCTTCCTCTTCACCAACAGAGCCAAGGGGAAAGCTACACAGACCCTCAAGACCTTGATCATTGTCCTCAGAGTCCTCTTCCAGCTCAGATACCTCAAACTGCAGAAATCAACCTACAGACACAGAGCTTCACCCTAAATATGATCTACATTTTGAAGTTACAGTATGTTTTGGAAAGGGCTGAGGAAATATCTAGTGAGAACTGAACTCTCTTAAAGTTGCCTTTAAAAATCCAACCACACTTACTCTGCTTCAGGTTAAATGTCAGAAACTGCGTGCACCTTGCTTGCAAAATTCAAGATATTATAAGGTAAAAGAAGGCTCTCAGAACTCCTAAGTAACACATCTGCAAGTCTTCACATAAGGCAGCTCTTCCACAGGAAACTTAAGGAAAAGCAATATTCCTTAGTTCTCTGGTCTCCTCTGGAAATTTTGCAAAGAAAATCTTCTGTGATTTCTTATGAATGAAGACAAAATAGGAGACAATTTGGAAATTTTCTACTTAATCTGAGTTATTTCAAACAGCGAAAGTAAATTAATTTTGAAGTTTCATAGGGAGGATGCTTAATTTTAAATTAGATATTTTTTAACTAAAAGGAAACAGATATGAGGACTTAATTATTTGATAATCATGTGGTCTAAATTAAGACTGAACAGAAGGAGAAACCACACACACATGAATAGTCTACACATGGGAATGAGGGTGACATATGTTTCTGGTGGAGAGCTCTGAGGTGGCCGTGTCGTTCACAGATAAATTGGGAGGTAGATGATATGGTGCTTTCCATAGATATTAAAAGCTAATCTAAATTTTATGGTTGGAGGAAAAAAACATGCAATTGCATACACTTATAAGTGTGCTGGTGTTTTTTAATACAAATGATTTTATGAGGTGAATCCATCAAAGAGTCTCTGCAGACTCACCAACACCAGCCCTCTCCATACTTTCAGCCATGTATCATTCATTCATGGCCAGACTTGCTGAAATGCTGGTTGTTCTCTGTGAGGCTGGTGAGAAAAATGCTAATTTTAAGGTTGTCAGTAAAATGAAAAAAAAAAAAAAGTTCTTGCTAGTAACAACCTCTTCCTGTTCCCATGGTGCTGCAATGGGTTATAAAGGGAGATAAACTTGGTTCTCAATCCCCTTCTGGCCCCACTTCCCAGCCCTGCTTATTAAGACAGCAGCAGAGGAATGATATCTAATCTTCCTAATGGGAGAAGTTAAGCAAGAAAGAATTTTGATTATTGTAATGCCAATTAAAAAAACAAATCAAAGTAACATAACAAGTTGGGTTTTTCTTCCTCACTGCTTCCTTCTTAGACAGCACCAGCTATCAGCTGTCATCTCTCCTCATGCAGAAACTCTATAAACCCCAAGAGATCCTGCTTACTTGAGTAAATTAATTATTTAGTGAGTGATGCATTGCAAGACATAGAAGCAGATAAAATGCCCCAAGGAAATGATGAAAGAGTAAAAATTCTTGAACCATCTTTGGATGAAGACAGTAGCAAATAGGTAAGTTGTTTTTTTATTTAAGCTCAGTCCCAAGTGAAAACTCAAAAAGAAACATTCTTTCTTAGGGCAAGTCCTCTCTGTAAAATCACTGTGCTTTGGGTTTTTGCATTCACATCAGATTTTTCCTCTTTAGTGTTCTCACAGAGGGATATTATTTTTATATATTGCATAGTCTATCTGTGGACAAAGTGTCCAGAATATGTTGGTGACTCAGACTTCTCAGGTAGTGTTCCAATTTCTACTCAATTTAAAGCATTTATATGATGAAAAAGGTCTGTCAGTTGAGTATTCAGGACAACTGAGTTACTCTTTACACACTAAAATGATCTTGCAAATTACACTGATACTAGTTTTTCTACTTACTTTCATGTCTGAGAAAAGGAATTATCTTCCCAAAGTAGCTGTCTTTTTCTGCAACAAATAAATCCAGCAAATGACACTGAAAATATGTTCATTTGACCATGATACACTCTCTCAAATCACTTGGATGTTTCAAAGCAGTGAAAAAAATTTAGATCCATCACACCAAAAAAGCAATACTTCTGGTCAAACTGATACATTTAATTTTTCTGTCTTTTCCCACAGTGTCCTGAAGAACTGGCCCTGAAAACACAGAGGGACAGTGTTAAAATCAACAAAGAAGCATCAGAGACAGGTAACCCTTCCCTAAGCAGAGCAGAGCTCAGGAGTCCTGTGTGTCCGTGCACAGCCTGCTTGTAAGAAGTGAGTAAGCACTGATTAATAAGTACAGGCAATTACTCTGAAAACTCCACGAGGGTTGTCACTGGGTGGGTAAAGCACTTCAGAAAAGTAGCTGCAGTCTTCCTGTCACTGAAAAGATCTGCCTTAGTTACACCTGATGTGAGGGGAGATGGAGGAGAGCTCTTGGGAAGCTGTAGGGATGGATAGCAGAGACATGGTTTAAAACCTGCAAGTTACAGGCCTATGAAAGCAAAATCAGGAATCCAGTGGCCCATGTGGCTAAATTAAAGTGGATCTTAAAGGTGGGCATATGAAAGAGTTATCTTAATAAAATGGATGACAGGAAATGAGAATTGATTACTGCTGTAAACTCCCCAGACAGTCCTTATGTGTCCTTGAGTTTGTCCTTAACTCAATCCCTTGAGGCACCACAAATACCCTTGAAGCCCCAATGGGACCAGAAATTCAAAGAAAACAACCCAAAATACAGAAACTGATACATCCAACAATTAACTTCTGCTTCAGAGGTAGCAACACTTCCTGTGACATTAATAACAGAGAATACTGTGAACTAAAGGGCAAATAGAACTGGTAATGGATTTTCTAACAGAAAATGTAAGTTAATGCACTTCATAATAGGAGGAAGGAGATTCAGTAAGAAGTCTTCAGGTTTTTTCTGAGACTACCATTCCATGCCAGCCTTTTCCATTAAGTTCATTCTCCCAAGTCTCTAGCTGGTATTAGGAATGAATGAATATTGTTCCAAGCTAAGTTAATTAATCAATTAGTTGTTTGATGCTAATAGAAAAAATCAACCAACCAAACAAAAAAAACGGATCTTGACCAGGGCTCTACACTCTAAACTGCATTGTTACCTGTATGTATCTTTATGTGTAGGCTGTTTCATTGATCCTTTCTGTAGCAATTAGCTGTGTGATGATTTTGGGTAGTCCATGAACTCTTCATCACAATCAATGAGCACTTCAGAAGGCCAAATCAGGAAGCTGTAACAGATGGTAGGACACATAGAATTACAGAATTAAAGAATATACTGAGTTGGAAGGGACCCATCAGGATCATTCAGTCCAACTCCTGGCCCTGCACAGGACCATCCCTGTTGCAGTCTTTGCTGCCGTGACCTCAGGACCAGAGCAGAGAGTCATGTGGCAAAAAGGAGGATGGGTCAACTGGATTGCCTGAAAACTAAAAAACTTTAATGGCAAAATAACATACAGCAGAAGACGAGCACACAGTAGAGGCTCAGCTCCAAAGGATCTCGAATGGGTGGGTAAAACAGTACAGATATGGTGGATTTCAGGGTTGGTCTGAGGGCAGGGATCCAATCATAAACTGGGATTAAGAATATGGAAATTACTGCACCAAATTTCAACCGATCAGAGAAGAGAACTGAGAACATTCTAGAAACATCATCTCATATGGGCAAGGCCTTGCTCTTCTAACTTTGCTCACCCTAACTTATAGGAATGTGTCCCTTTTTAACATCCTGTTTTCCAGGGTCTGAAGTTGATGGTCTCTGCACTTGCAGGTGGAGCCACTCCATGGTCCAGCCCCACCTGGCGCATTCTAACACATCCCCAAAAGTCACCTCATGTGTCTGAGAGCATGGTGCAAACACTTGCTGATTTCAGACAGGCTTGGTGCTGTGACCATTGCCCTGGGGAGCCTGTTCAGTGCCCAGCCACTCTCTGGGTGAAAAAAACTTTTCCTGATATCCAACGTAAACCTGCCCTGAGTCAGTCTCAGGCCATCCTCTTGGGTCCTGTCACTGGTCAATCAAGTGAAGAGATCAGAGCCTATCACTGGTCACCCAAGAGCCTGCCCCTCCTCCTCCTCCTCCTCTCATGAGGATGTTGAATACATCTGAGGTCTCCCCTCAGTCTCCTCTTCTCCAGGCTGACAGACCAAGGGACCTCAGCCACTCCTCACTCAACTTTCGTTCCAGACCCTTCACCATCCTTGTGGCCTCCTTTGGACACTCTCTAAAGGCTTTATGTCTTTTTTATGTTGTGGTGTCCAAAACTGCTTACCAGACTCAAGGTGCGACTGCATCATTGCAGAATAGACTGGGATTGTATTGTGTTTATATTTATTCACAGCAAAGAAATATAACTTCTATTAAAAGAAAGCAAAACAAAATCCTAACCTTTATTTTGAAACAACAGCTAGAGTCCCAGTAGTATACAAACCTTTACTCTCTCTGTTTAAGAGTTACACAGAAGGACAATTCTGGTGAGTAGGGCATGGAAGTGGAAGAGAAGTCTGAATTTCAGCTGTCAGGACCTTTTGTAAGCTGTTTGCTCTTTCATTTTAAATTACAAATTGTTCTTGGACCTTAATATATGCATATATATTTTTCTCTAAAAATTAGCAGTTATTCCCAATCCCTTCTCTAATTTCATGCATAAGACATGAATGAAATAAAATAAAGAAGTCAGGCATAACATTTTTTACCTTAGTGAAATACTGCGACACGATGATATCACCAGGTTAAAGCCTTTTACCTTGAATTGGACATGAATAATTCAGGCCTTCAAATTATTGTTCAGCCACATAACCTTGTCTGTCAGTCAACAAAGGCCACTCTTTCTGTCCCCATCTAAATTTAATAGGTGTTGATTCCCCTTCTCCCCACTGTCTTTTCTGCCTGAGACTTAAATTTACATGGATGTGCTGTTTAGCTGGAGTGACTTGTGTCTGTACAGGTCTCTACCTGACAAACTTTGTCTCTTCCTATTTCATCAGTGGCTATCAACAATCAAGATACATGAGGGCTTTGCTGACTGTGCGTTATTGAAGTAATAATGAAATGCCTCATTTGAGCTTGCTTCTTTTATGAAGGAAAAAAAATCCAGCAAGGAATTATTTGCAAACTGTAGCATTTCGAAATGCTACAGACTGTAGTTGCAAAATTGACAAAGGAAATACATCCTGGCTCATAAATACTTGCAAATGATTATTTGATGAGCTCATTTTATAATCACTGCTGGGGTCCAAAGAATTATGGTGATAATCTTTCAATTTATAATTCCTCCAGGTCTAGATTCTTTACAAACTAAAACCAAAGAAAATATATTAAATAAATAAGCTAAAAGGAATTCACATGTTCAGCATTTGTATCATTTTACTCTGAAGTCAAAAATCTGATGTCATTCATGTGCTTCTGAACATGAACTGCTAAAAAAGATCCTTAATATTTGGCTCAGATACAACTCACCAATCAATTATCTTCCTTGGCTTGAATAAAAGATGGGATAAATCTCTTTGTCATTATGTTTGTACAGAAGTTCTCATAATGGAGTCCTCGTCCACAGCAGGGATTCCAGGGTGCTGTTGTCACAAACACAGGAGAGACTATATCCCAAGTGATCTCTTGCCTGTCAAATCAAATCCGTGAGAAATCAAAGGCAATGAATCAGATCTGAACTAGGATGAGCATCCAGGCAGAGCAGATTACCTGCCCTACCTCTGAATGTTACAATGTTTACAAACCATGTTCACATTTCCTTTTCAGCTCTAAAATTTCTTTACACATTTATCTTTTCATGCTTCCCTCCTCTTGCATTTATTTTGGCACAAAGAGGAGATGTGGACAGATATGATTTCTGTGGCTTACTCCTTTCTCTGCCTCAAGAACCAGGAAATTTCAATGGTCATCAGATTATTCTCATCTAGTGTAGGTGCAAGGCTGATGGATGTATCTAGAGTTATTTAATTCTGGTTATCCGCAAGATCAGAAGAGAGGAGGGACACCTTAAAGGTTGTTTCGCCTTTCTTAAACAATGGCCAAGCTGCCTAGATCTTGAATGATTACTCAGTTGCCTTTTCCTGACCAGTTAGATACCTCCTCTCCTACTTCTGGCACCTGCAATTCCTTTGAGTTTGCAACCATTTAATAGTCCTGGTTCCCCAGGCTCAGTGCAGCACTGCAGCGAGGCTGTCCCCAGTGACAAGGGAACACACAGTTTTTGTAGCTTCCCTTCACGGCTTTTACGGGCAAATAAAAAAAGCAGACAATCTGCATTACAAAATACTTCATAGCTCGTTTAAAGACACAGGGAAATTATTGGGCTGTAAACATAGGTTTAACCTGTATTACATGACCTGTAATAGCAGCTGTAAATTTCCCAGCCTATTTGGAAGCAATTCAGTTCAGTAATGTGGAGATGAGCCAGCAACATGGGGGAGAGGGAGGACAAACGTTCAATGCTTGTCTTGAAGGCTTAACTCCTCCAAATTTTGCTAAAGAAAGGAGAAATTAATGATTTTTTTTCTTTTATTTCAATTTTTTCTCACAGATCAGTTAGTGAAGATAAGGTAGACATTCTGCAACCTTAGGTTTTTACTATGGGACTACCATAAATTTTTGATGTGCTCTATTTTAAGCTCTGTAATTTCTTTTATTATTATTACTATTTAAATTTTATAAATCTAAGCTTCAATTGAATGCAAGGTTTCAGGTTCAAAAAGATAAATAGGACAAGATTATTCTATACTTCCCACTTGGGAGTCAAATTTTTAGAGTCCTGATTCTACAGATGTCTTACAGGTTTTATGTCAGCCTTCTGAGACAAAGTAAAAGGAGGTTCTCCTTTGAAATGTCTTCAAAGGATATTTTGTCCAGTAAATATTTTGGCTGTGAAATGATTATTAAAAAAGTCCTTCTGATCTCAGTCCACCTTGTTCTTTGTTATAGCTTCTCACACAGATGTTAGAGGCCAGTGTTGGGGAGCAATTAAAGTATTTACATTATTGAGAACTACCTCAGAAATTCAGTAGAGACATTTAAATTTATTTCTCAGAGTGCAAAAAATCCCTACACAGTGACATTGGAACTGGCATCATGCTTCTGTAGGTAAACAAAGTTCTCAGTGTGTGACTTCTTAGATAAAACAGTGAAGATGATTGCCATGCTTAAATAATAATGAGAAAGCTTCAGATTTGGTTTTCTGCATATCATATAAGATCTGCAGATTTAACATGAGATGCAAGAGTGAATTTTCTCTAGAGAAACCCAGCTTCCTTTGTGGTTTATCATAATGGTTAAAGTATGACTAGAGGTAGACAGTGTTGTCAAACAGCTGTCAAGGTCCTCGAAACACCAGCAATTAGAAATCTGGAAAGTGAGTTAAAAATACAGGAACCAAAAGATCATCTGCTTGCTAAAAATTTTTTTGTTTGTTTGTTTGTTTTAGGAATAGAGAATAATTCAAGGGAAAAAATGCTGATTTGCATGTAAAACAGAAAAAGTGAGTAAAGGTGTAGAGCGGGAAAAAAGAGACAAAGAAAAATATATTTTAAAAATATATTCATTAGATGCAGAAAAAAGAAATAAAAAGAGAGTGAAAGCAGAAGTAGAGGGTGGGAAAAGGAAAGACAAAATAAATATCTTTTATCCTCTCTATGGTCCAAGCAAACAACCCAAATAAATACTACAGAGGTTGTGGAAGTGGCAGAATTGCCAAAACACTTTAAAAAGTCCTGGAAGCTGAAGTATAGCTGCCATGCAAGAACTCAAAGTGTCTAGGGTAGAAGTACATCAGGAATCCAGTAAAACCCTACACACAGGCACAGCTTTTTTGAGATACAGAGAAGAGGCAGCACACTGACACATGGGAAAAGCTGCCAAAATCTCATCTCCTGAGGAACCATCATCACCTTTCAATTAAAGATACAATTCCAGACTTCAGACTTATGCCTTGAACTGGAAAAGTAAACATAATGAATTAATGAAATGCTGCAAAGTGTCCCATTCTGTTCTTTTTTTTTTTTTTCTGGTGTTGTACTATCAGATAGTCTCTATTATTCTCGTCTTGAGGGTTTTTTTTGTTCACAAACATTGATCAATTTTACAAATTGGTGGACTAGGACACATATTATACTTCCATGCTGTATTTTATACTCTCTCATGCAACCTGCAGGCCTGGGGTTTATTTACCTCACGCTATCCAAACCTTCCACAACTCTTCAACTCTTTATGGACTCTTCCATAATGATCATCACTGCAGAATCCAAATGTGTAGCAGACAGGCACTAACCCCTGCAACCCTTCTGTGAGGTAGGGCAGCATCTCCCATTCTCTTTGAAGCTGATATTGAGATGAGCCACTGGGTGTTATTATGTGCAATGAAAATTCAAGAGCCTGTTTCAGACAGAAGGAAATCAAGAGTTTCTCTGTTAACTTAATTGGTCTTTGAATCACTCTGTGTATCAAGAAATTCTCATTGTTTGGTTTACATCAGCTCAGAGTACATCTGGGTTGGCCACTAGAATACTAATTCCATCATTTCATGCAGTACAATACTTACAGTAGTAGTGTCTATAATAATAAAGCCTAACTACTCTAAAAACCCTCTTGGGCTGAGACGTGCTTTGGCAGCCAGGACAGTGAGGGCCTGTTTCCCAGAGGCAGCCTGCATGCATTCACCCTGCTCTGGAGCCCAAGATTAATTCCTGTCCTCTCTGTTTTTGTGCTCCAGAAATGAAGTAGCTGACTTGACCTTTAAAGACACCACCTAAAGAAAAAAAAAACAAAACAAAACAAAAAACCAAAACAAGCCCAAAAACCTCAGGACAGTTGTATCAAACCCCCCTAAGCCTGCATTTCCCTACAGGAGTGGCCGCTCACGCAGTGATGCACCTGGCTGCACACGGCTGAGTCGGCTCTTTATGTATGCCATGACAAGAGGAAATCATTTCAGCAAACAGACAAGGCTAAAAGCTGTCTGTTTGAGCCAAGCCAGGTGGCTGGGCTCTCTCAGTTGTCACATGAAAGACTAGCACCATGACAGAGATCCACCTTCTTTGCTCTGAGGATGACTGAGCACTGGCACAGGCTGTGCAGGGATGTTATAGGGCTTCCTGCTCTGGAGATATTCAAGGACCACCTGGATATCTGGATCCTCTGCAACCTGCTTTATAGTTGGATACAATGATCTCCAGAGATCCCTTTTTACCCAGGCTGCTCTGTGGACTCATCTGAAGTGAGCTGCCTCTCTTCCTGCATCACCATTTCCCTTAGAGTGAATTATGGGACACTATTCCATTATAAGGGGTACTGATACATTATCACAGAGCACAGTTTTCATCATTTCCATTAAAAACTCGTTGCCTTTTAAATGACATTTTCTTTGCTGCTGATAGAAATAGCAAAACAAACAAATTAGCAAACCCGCATGCAGTTACAAGAAACATTATTCCTTGTTTTGATTAGGGACTGTTTTAAAAACCTAACATACCCACAGGTGTTGATAAACATTCCGTGGAGTCTGCTGTCTTTAAGAAACCTAGAATTTAGCATGGGCATGGCTTTCACTTCTAATTATGGGATCTCTGGCACCTGATCAGAGTTTAATTCACATGTCTTAAAACAGTTAATATATAGTGGCATTCAAGCTGAGAGTAATCATCCACGCTCTGCCCATACAAACGATACAAGTGAAAAATGTGTCACTTAATGAGCCTGAATCAAACCTCAGTTAAATCAATGTACAACATATGCAAACAACTGTCCTCGACATTAACAGGGTTACCTTGGATTTACCACTGGCGCAACTGATTGGGATCTGTCCCATTACCTTGCATTAATTATGCATTGCTGTTACAATCTAATTAGCTGCTGGATTGTCTTCTGACCATTACAGATGTGTGTGTACAGCCAACACCAATCCTCCTTGTCATCCGCTCTCATTAATATCAGATAACAGGGGAACACCAGGGTGAGCTTGCAGCACCTAGCACCAAGTCATCAAGCCCAAGTTTCTCTCTTCAACACCAGCCATGAATAAGTGTCTGGGAAGAAACTGAATGAGGTAAACGTGTTTGATACAGAAAGGCGTCAACAGAGGAGGACATGGAGGAAAATCCATCTAAAATAATCATATTCTGAAGCTTGTGAAGACTCTAGGATTTGGTTAGCACAGAAAAAAAAAAAAAAGAAAAAATATTTCAGGTGTAAATAACAGAAATAGTTGTTTAAAAAATAATTTTAACTTCCTCTCTGACAGCTTGAAGATCATCTGTCTAATTTTTCAAAGATTATGGACAGGAAAGTGAACTAATTAGGAAAGTAAAAATTTTCTTGAGCATGTCACTTCTACATTTCAAAATGCAGCTACTTGCTTAGAAAACTGTCAAAAATAGAGTGTTTAGAAGAGAAATTTGGCATAGTTAATATATGTAATTTATTGATAAGTATTAATTATATATAAATAATTACATATATTTTACAGAACAACACTTCTTCCTAAGCCTGGAAGTTTTTGGGTTTTTTTTCTTTCCTTTTTCCTAACTACAAAAGAGTAACAATTTGTAAATATTGCAATAAGTTTTGGGGTTTTTTATTATTATTATTATTATTAATTTGAAGCTTTTGTGGCTAGGTGGTGAATCAGATGATCAGTCCCTCCCACAACTTTCCAGACATGTGGAAAATACAGAGGCTTAGTGCCTCATACTGATAGGTATTTACAGGTGAGAGAGTGCTTGAGGGTAAATAAGCTCATCCTATAACATCTGTGAAGGTGAACAAGACTGATAGAATCCCCTGTTCCAGTGCTTTCTGAGCATTTCTCTCTCAGAGTCCACAATGGGTGTTGCCTGTCTCCTCAGCTGCTCCATCACTGGAGCTTTCAAAGGATTTAGGAAAAAAAAAAATATCTGTGGGAAAGCAGAACTAAGAAATGAGGAGGAGAAAGAGAAAATAAACAAAAGGTACTGTAAGGGTTTGCAACAACACAGCAGCACAAACGGTGAGTGCCTCTGTGGATCCCCTAGCAAGTGTGTTGGCAAACCCAGCAGCACAGTGCTTGTCATGGGCAGTTACTATTAAGTCTGAATCCAGGTTCAAAGTTATTTTCCCCAAACTCTCTCTCCTGAAAAAGAAAAAATCAGGACTTCTGTATCCTTCTATGTAGAAGTTATAACCTAAAACATATATGATACAATACAAATATTATTAACAACATGAAGCTTCTGATGTAAGTGTTGAATTCAGTGGAGCTGTTTTGGTATAAAGCTGCACTATCAGAGTGATGAATAGAATTTAGGTTTATGCAGAGATGGGTTTTTAAGTTCACAGAGGTACGCAAATCAGAGCTGAGCAAGTTTAGTGAAGTATTTTTTTCGTGTATGCATTTTGAAATTCAAGAGCTGTTCTTATAACTAAGGGAGCTGTCTTATGAATGAAAACAGGGAAGGGGAAGACCAGAGAAAGATTTATTTCCCATATACTTACTGTATTTTTCAGTTATATATATTTAATTTCATAACCTCAAGAGTAATAACAGGAGCAAATATTTTGCTAGGCTAATGCATTATTAATCGCAGAATAAAGTCGGGGAACCAGACAATTTTGGCACCTTATTCTAAGACCACATGAAAAACGCTGCACATAAATGACAGTCAAAATAAGCAGCCTGGCATCTTATTGAACACAGAACATGATGTGTTGCAAAACCAAGAAGCAGCCCTGATTTATCCAGTGGAACTTGACATTTCCTACAAGCCAGCATTGGCTTAACATTAATTAGAGCTTCACATGAGTGTTTTCTTTTTTCCTCCCCGCTATTGTTCTCATGGTGAGCAACCTATTTTTTTTTTTTTTCTGAAATGCTGCAGTTTGTGGATATGTATAAACCTGAATGACAGAGCTGGATAGCTGACTACAAATGTTAGAATGCCTGCAGGTAATCAAAACAGAGAATTCTCCTTTATTAATAATGTTACATAAAAAGTGCATGTGAAATCCATGGCCTTCAAAATGTTTGAGAGAAAGGTGGATTTTAAAGCATTAAGTAAGTGAGGAGAGAGAAAAATTCATAGCTTTTCACCCCCTGCCAACAATTACTTCTTTTTCTGTCCACAAATAATAAGAAAAGGAAGAAGTCTCTTCCTTTTAAACTTCAGTTGCCACATTATGACATATTTTTTCTGGGTCTTTGAAATTTAGAATACAAAAATCTGTCGATTCCTGAATGACATACATGTACTGCATCACCAATGCTTCCTGTGCAAGTAATTAGTGTTCTTTGTGCTATTTTTTTTTTAGCAAGTGTTAAATAATAGCTTCATTTTTAACTGTGCTCAAATAACACTTAACACAATGATGAAAAAAAAATTGGCTAACATTTATCTTGTCTAACTCTATCCTGTTAAAGCTATGTGTTTCTGGTCATAACCCATTATTTAAACTGTCTCCACAGTCATGGGAGAGAGTATGGTATCACCAGAGAGGAATTCATCCTACCCTAAAATAGATGTTTAACATGTACATGATGAATCATTCTCTGAAGAGACCTTTTTCCTCTCCTTTCATTAGAGAGGAAATTTAGGTGACTACCTTAATGAAATAACTAATTTTTATATGGCTAAGTTAGGCAAGGTGACTCTCAGCTGAAAGGAAGAAAATTGCAATTCTAATTTTATGCATATATATGTATTTTTTTTTTTCCCCCTTTGTAAACCTGAAAGGAGCCGTTCCCTTTTGAGGTCCACCTGCATGTCTGCTGTCTGTGAAATAGGACACAAGACAGGCCAACACTTTGAGTGTCACAGGAAAAGGTTAATCAGGGAGCAGAAAGGGAGAAGTGTCCAATTTCTATGCACCTAGTAATAACCAAGGGCAAGCATAAAAATAAGCTTAAATTATAAAATTCACGCAATACATGCAATATTCAGAAATTCCTTCAGGTTTCTAAATGAAAAATACTGTCCTAGCATTGCCATTGGTTAAAAACCTACATCTTGGCAAACTGTATCTTGGATTCCTCTCATGTTTTTGAGGAAGCAGCCTGGCAAATGTGCAAACCATCGAGATTCCAGTCAAGTCCCATGCCAGAAATCTTAGAGCTTCAAATACCTCCTCCAGAGAGTTTGTGGAGGGTGTATGACACAGAGCAATTTATGTCCCCACAATACAACCCTTATATCCTTCATGACCTAATTTCCCCATCTGTAAGATCAATGCTGTGATACTTACTTCTCTGGCAAGGGTTATATCATAACTCCTAGAATTTGCCTTTAATATGCCTTGTAAGGGAGACAAAAATAAAATATATTGTAAATTATTAATGTAGTCATATTTCTGGGGCTTCCTTTTATGGAATAGTTTGAACTAGTAAAGAATAAATACCAATTCATATATTGGAAAAACCACAATACACTAAACAATGCCCACCATTTTTAGGTATAATTTTAATTATTTATATTATATTTTGAAAATACTCTCCAACTCTGAGAAGAATATACATTTCTTTGTGATTGGACAGAAATGGACAAAATATAAGGATTTCAGCTGTCAGCATGTTATTCATGCTATAGTTCTATTTATATGATATTTACCCCAAACTACTGAAAATTAACCAGCATTACTCTGTGGCAATAGAAGATTTCATGATCAGTGACGAGCTGGAAGGACAAACAAAAGAACTATTTTCTCATGTATTTATTCTGAGAAAATAGAAATGATGTGAAGAATCACAGGTAAGGCATTTTATTCCAAGACATTGAAAAATTGTTTTCTTGAAGTGACTGAGTGAGTGCTAGAATCAACCTCACCTCCAGTTACCACCTATATATATTTGAATAAATATGATCTGGCCCCAAGACTCACTGTCTGTGCTGAGATGGAGACCCACAGATGAGCAATGAACTGAGTTTTAGCATCCATATTCAGGTAAGAGTGGAATTTTCTAAGGGATGTTCTTGCTACTGTATTGTCTTACAGGGTAGGATATCGAAGGTGTTAATGTGCAGATTTTCTGAGAGAGAAGTACCTGCAAGGCTGACAGAAGAACATGACAAAAAAGATGTAATAATGTGTGTACTAGGAATTGTTCACATTGAGAAATGATCCCTACTGCTAACTCCTGTGTGAGCAAACAGGGAGGTACAGCCCCATCCTCCAAGCATTTATGATCTTCTAATCTATCTCACTGAGTTATGAGGACCCTTCAAAAGAAAAGATATATATCTGTGAATGTTTTGGGAAACAATAATTTAAGTGAGTCTCGAAGTATAAACCTGACATTTGACATTAGACTGATTTCCTTTCTTTCTAGAATTTGTGCTTGGCTACAAGTTCTATGCACCCTTATTTACATCTCCACTCTCAAGTCTTTTGCACCTTTCCCAGGTTTGTCACATATCTTTAATCTTAATTTTTTTGTATTGTTAATTTTCCCCGTGCAATTCCTCTTCCCTGTCATGACACCTGAAGCAATCTCTGGGGCGTCTCCACTCTCTACATGCCCCCAGTCGTTACTTAGGGAAAGGGGAGAGACATTTTGAAATGGCACATTTAAGGATCTCTAAGAACATAAAAATGTAAGACCAGCTACAGTGAGACAAAGAGATCCTTCTAATATCTCCAACAACAGTCAAATTTGGATGCCAATGAAAAAGTGAAGTGTCAGAGCATGCATGTATGATTCCAGCCCTGAGGTCTCCCCCAGATATTTATTAACAGGATACTACACCTAGAACAGGAGTACTTCCATACATTTGTTTATAGGCTCAGATTTTCTCCTTGCAAACTTGTGCAGTCTCCTCCTGATCCCTTGCCAGCTTTTTACATCTGCATCATCCCAGGGAAGGGAATTCTGTGGCTGAATCTTTCTGCCTATACCTAGAAAATCCCAGGAAAAAATATACATTGGGAGTAGACTGGAGTAGCAAATACATGACTAATAATTGCCTCTGTAAATAGGACAAATCTGGAACAAATGTGTGGTATCCTGCACTGCCAGGGGAAAATCTAGTTGGTAAATCTTTTTTTGATCCTTAGGTGAGATCTGAATTTTCTTTCACGTAACTGGACAGGAGTGAAACTCTGCATGGGTGTTACCTGCCTTGGCAGCACACACCAACAGGCTCTCTTTTAAAACTTCAAGTCTCTTGAAAAGCTTTTCCTCTCCTCATCCCATGGAAATGAGCATTCTTTTGTTTTTATGAAGTCTTATCTGTTTTGTTTCAATGTGAGGAGAAGAAATGACTCTGTAGTGCTCTCTTAAATTGGCACCTTTTTACTGAAAGCCAGCAACACATCCTCTAAGCATGGCTTAACCCCCCATGTGTCTTCTCTTGCTTTTGGATGTGCAAGATCTAAAAGTGTCTTTTTTCCCTCTGGAGGAAAGCAATGATCCCTAAATTGTAGATAGAGCAGGATTATCCTCAAAATGGAAAAAACTTACGAAGCAACCAGTGTAATGTGGGTGCTGTGTTAGTGCTAGCAAATGTAAAATAAAAAGTCTGCAAAATAACCTTTTGATTGTTTAGTCAAAGGATCAGAATCCCTTGAATTATTCCATTAATGGATATTTACAGAGCAAGAGGCTTGCAAATATAGGTGCCAAGGGAAAATAAAAGCGGTGAAAATATCTAACACAGTGAAGAATTAGGAGAGAAAATCTGATAATAGAGCTAGAGCAGAAAAAAAAAAAAAAAGAAAAGGAATGCTGCCTTGGTTTTAAGGCGACATTTCCTGTCACACTTTTCCCTCCCTCCCTCATCTGAGTGTAACCATTAATTGTTCGAATCGAAGAGTTGCAATGGCTAAATTGGACAGGAACCTCAGGAGGTCAAAGCATTCCTGCTTGTTAAAGCTACTGACACGTTTTACAGTTTTGCAAAATGTCAGAGTCTATCATGCTGTAACTTTGCTGCTGAGGATCCTGTCTCTCATAAAACGCTTACAGCTGCCTTATGAAACTTTCAGGTAAAACCTCAAATCTGCAACTGAATCAACTCCTTTTCTCCCTTTTCTTTATATTCTTGTTTACAAGCTTGTCACAAGCCTGTGGACTTTTGTTTGTTTGTTTGGGTTTTTTTCTTGGGTTTTTTTGTGCCTTTTTTATTGCATTCATTATTTATTCTTTTCCTCTCAGAGCTGTAGGTTCAGAGAACTTGAGTGACAGCAACCTCTGTGGCTTTCCTACCATTGCAAAATCTCAAATTGGTGGAAAGGGGCAATTAAAGTAACCACTAGGGTTTAACAATTGGCATTTGGCATCTGCTGTGCCTCTATGGCCATGCACAGCTGTCTGCCTTCCAAGAGAAACACAGGAGTGTGTCGTGTCTGTAATCCCAGTGAACTGAGCTCTCTCAAGCATGCTGTGATGGCAACTTCATTTCATTCTGCCTTTTTCATCTCTAGGATAGCACCTCTCCAATGGGGATTCGCACCACAGAAAGGCTAGAGAGGTATTTTAAGCACTGCCCTAAACAGTGAGCTCCCTAATCCACAGCAGAACACAACCAATTCTCAGTATTTCTGAGATCCAGTTGTGATATCTGATCACATAAAAATTCTGTTTGTGCTTCTCTTGGGAAAATATTATGGTAAGTTGCGCTGGAGTTGCACAGAATCACAGAATAGTTTGAGTTGGGTGGGATCACCTTGTTCCTACCCCTGCCATGGGCAGGGACACCTTCCACTATCCCAGATTGCTCCAAGTCCCATCCAGCCTGCCCCTGAACACTTCCAGGGATGGAGAATCCACTTCTTCTCTGGGCAGCCTGTGCCAATGCCTCATCACCCTTGCTGTCAAGAATTTTTGCCTTATATCCAGTATATATCAAATATACATCCAAAATATATCCACTCTGTATCCATTATATATGCAATATATAGCCACTCTTTAGCTCAAAGTAATTTCCCCTTGTCACATAGCTTTAGGCCTCACTAAATGTCTCTGTCCAGCTTTCTTATAATGCTCCTTTTATTTATTAATAGGCCACTACAAGGTCTTCCCAGAGCCTTGTCTTCATCAGGCTGAACAACTCTAGCTCTCTCAGCCTCTTATGTCACAGGGAACATGTTGCAGCTCTCTGATTCTAATATAATTTTGGTGTTATACATCCTTGTATTTTTGTCACTTCTTTTTTTATTAGCAATTATTTCCTTTTCTTAGTTAGCCTGGAAGTTGATAACCTTCACTTTTCTTTGCATTTCTTCTTGATGATCATTTTAGGAGGAAATTTTTTTTTGTGAAGTGTGACTTGGGATCTATTTAAGGAATGGCACAAAAATGTGCCATAAAAAACTCTTTCCTATCACTCAAAACATCTAGCAAGGGAGCTGAAATTAGTCTATAGATAACATATTTACGCAGTGACTGTGAGGAAGGTATCATTATGCCAATTCTAATTATTGAAAAATAAGTAAGGAGAAACCCTTTGCTGCCCTCCCGCACCAAACCTGGTACACAAGATGGAAAATAAGAAATAAGACTTCTTTTTTCCTGTCCTGCATGTCATTTCATCTCTTTCATGTCTAGTATTGAGTTTAGTGCATGAGATTAGTGTATTGAGATTAGTGTTATGGATGACCCTAACATCACCTCCAACATCATTTGAGTTGAGGCTGAAATGTTATGAAAACAAATTCTGAATCCTCTGCAATTAAATATATTCTTTGTGAAGTTTCTGTTGTGGTCTTGTTGTTTGCACCTTAATTCAGGCAGCGGTGTCTCTCTCATGATTATAATAGGATTTTTACACCTGCCATGAAAAGCAAGACCATAGAAGCAACTTTGTCCATCATCTTAACATGATGCTGTGTCCCAGGAGCTATACAAGCCCTAGAAATCCAAACACGATCACAATGTAGTCCTGAGTACTGTGGTGCATTCAGCTGTGTTCAAATCAGAGTAATCAATTCCTGGCATGCTTCCTGTATGTCTTTAGTCCAGGACAATCTATCCCAGACATTCATAAATATGTGTGGCATGACAAAACACTGTTCCCAGTAGGCAGCAAGTGCCAGGCCACATGGATCTCCGGGGAGAAAGCAGATTTAGCTGCACAGGTGCAAACTGCTGCAGAGTAATGGAGCCTTGAGAATGGGATCCATTATTGGGTAGAGTAGCTGTTGGTAGGGTCCCACTACCTGAGCAAGCTCCAAAGCTGCTCCAAGTTAATAAAACTAAAAGATATGTTTTCACCAGTCATGTCACATCTAGGGATAATTGGTAGTGAAAGGATCAATGTTTAACCAGAAAAATCAGCTTAAAATGGTGACCTTTGAGAAGCTCCAGTGAACAGTAAGTGAGGAAGAAATATGGAACAAATCTCCTGCCACATCATTCTACAAACAGAGCATTTATTTTTCCCTGTGTTTTGAGTCACACTGTCTGAGACCTCAAAGAGATGATGATGATGATGATGATGATAATGATTATTGTTGTTGTTGTTTTGTTGTTGGTATTATTATTATTGTTACTGTTATAATTATTATAATACTAATCATCATAATCCTAAAGTTGAGCATATGTGAGTGCATATGTATGTGGCAGGTCTATTTTTAGGAATAACGTCACACTAAAGACACGTGCAAAAATATATCTGTGGAAGAGCAAGCCTTTGTGTGCGTGTGTGGTAATCATAATCAGTCACACTGTATTTCTGCCTTGGGGTAGAGAGGCTGAAAGAAAGGTTGAGAACACTGTTATAGATAATCCTCTGTAATGATTTTCCTTTCTTCAGGACAATCTTGACAACAGCACCTTGCCTTAGGAAAGTTTCCTTTGATCCATTTTGTGACTGAAATACAAATTCCCTATTTTTCGTTCGCCTCTCTTCAAATTAATGATCCCTGCAATAAGGATGCCCTGCCCAGGAGTGATTTCTTCAAACAGATTAGAAGAAATAACAAAGCTAAACCCCGGGATCGGGAGTTGGGTCTGAAAGGTGGGAGAATGCTTGGTCTTTATTTGCTTTTCTTTCTGCCTTTTCAAGGCTGCTGTCATGTCCTGTTACACAGATCATCTATTTGATATTACTACACTTATCAAAGATATCGGCAGGCAGCATTGTTAGCAGCTAAGGAGAGCTGAGGATTTTTAAGGCATTAGAGACAAAATTTTCATGAAATAATTATGCAAAGTAGTGTATGAACATGCATACAGAAAGCAAGCCATTAGCAGATCTCATTGGCTTGGTGAGTTATTTACAGTTTGGTTAAAATATGTCATTCCATGGCTGTGTAAGAGAATGTGATAAATCAGTCCACTGCTGATACAGCTACACAAAAGTAAACAAAGGCTGTGAGTGCTAAAGAACTGAATCCCAACCAGGTAAATACACACCTTGTACCAACCGAGATGCCAGGTAACATTCAAGATTTTTGCATATGTGTAATTTATTTAACAGAATCACAGGAGACCCAGGCTCTCTGGAGCTGCAGCAAATCATGATTGAAGTATTTCCCATGTGTAAAACAGCAGCACACACCCATACTTAGGAAACGGAAACCCTCCCTTTATGGTCTGGGTGTACTTTTCCAAGACTCTGCCCTTCTGATTTCAGCTGAAGAAATTGTAGTACTTAAAAACAACAAACAAACAAACAACTACAAAAGAAGAAAAAAACAACCAGCAAAGGACTTTCTGGATGGCAAGCTGTTGTCCTGATTTTTTTTTTCCTTTTCCTTAAAAAGTGGCAGCTGATCAATGTGGCGTGACTGTCAGTGTGAGGAATTCAGGACTTCTTGGCTGACTACTTGCCATCCCTCAAATCACCCAAAACCCATGGTGTAATGAGAAATGAGAACAAATATTACTAAACCATATCCTTTCCAGGTTCATACCTCTTCATCTACAATTTGCTGTCAGCAAAAGCAGTAGGATTTCCAGGACTGGAAATTTTCATCTGGAAATATAAATCTGAATTCTCACAATGGCTGTGGCGAGACAACGCTCTCTGCCACACAGCTTGATTGTTGGGCCTATCCTGGGCAAAAAACTGAGAGATGAACCTGGGGGGTCCTGGTGGGTCTATTCCAACTCAGAATATTCTACAANAGAAGAAAAAAACAACCAGCAAAGGACTTTCTGGATGTCAAGCTGTTGTCCTGATTTTTTTTTTCCTTTTCCTTAAAANTCTATGACTATAATATAAATATCACTGAAGATCATCTTGTTCCAAAGCTTTGCTGAACAGCAGGTTGCTTGGGGCTGCATTCATTCAGGCTTTGAATAACTTTAAGGATGGAGACTCTACAACCTCCTTGGGCAATCAGTACCAGTGTTTGGCAATCCTTACAGTAAAAAAAAAGGGAAACCCATCTAAATAGTAAAAAAAAAAAAAAAAATAAAAAAATCTGTGAATAAATGATATTTAAACTGTTACTGCTGCTGGTATTGGTATTATTGTTATTTTATTTCTCATACTTGCAATAAGCCAGTAATACCTTAAAGCAAATCATCAGTTGACACTTGAATGGGACAACAGTAAAGAAAAATAATGTAACAGTATTTGGGACCAAATCTGCACAGCATAAAAAAGGAAAGAGGAGTGTCTCCGAGCCTTTCTAAAAAATGGGTGTTTTTCTGTTATAATTTTTTTTCCACTAACCATCTTGCCATTCCTTCTTTGCCCACTAGAAAATCTGCTTCTTAAATAATCATAGTGATTTCCTGATTGTAAATTAGGAGAAAATATATATATGTAGAATTGTATCATTATTCCTTTGGTATTTTCTGGAGATAAATTATACTTAGGGATTCAGTTCCTTGTTCGGATTCTATTGTTAAAGGAAGCACAGTTAAAAATGACTCTGCAGTGCAAGAAAATATGGAAGCAAAACCATAATTTCCAGGTCAATACCTGCCAGATTTGAGGGTTTTTTGTTTGTTTTTTTCTTTTTTCTTCTGAAAAAACAGAATTAATACCAGAATTATATTTTTGATAATTAATAGTAATTGTTACCAGTATATTTTTAAGGTTTATATCACAGTCTTCTTCTAGGATGAGGTGCATTTAAATGTAGTTGATGCTGATTTTGGCTTTATCAGGACATATCAGACTTGGATTGGAGAACACTGTTTTGAGAAGCTTGTACACTTTCCATACTCAATTAATCTCAAGTATCTCTTTGAAGCATGTGCTGTCAAATGTGTAAATTTGTAATGGTTTTCTGATGTGGATTACAGATTACTCAGCATTTATCTGGGTTCAAACTCATTTTGTCTATATTTTCATTAATAATCTTTCTTATTTTTTCTGTATTTGCTGAGGGTAATTTCAGACTTTTCCCTCCAAGGGAGAAAATGTATGACTAAGTTAGCCAATATGATATTGCTGTTTTACTATCTAGCTAGAGTAAATGTTAACTTTCATGAAGGTTTACAGTTTATTGCTACAGCAGGAAAGGGAGCAATGGAATTAAATAGCTTTTAAATTTTTTTAAGCCATTTTATTCCAATGCCTGGATTTGCAAATTGAAGTAATCTTGTTTCAGTGCTAAATTTTGGTATGTTTACTGCCTTGAATTAGGAAAAAGGTAGAGAAAACAAAGCAATTTCATGTGGTAAACAAGTTAAATGGGTTACCAAGGGCTACCAAGTCTGTATACAGAGCCATAATGCATTTGTAATACTTTGTCTAGAAAAAAAGAACATTGTGTTGATATGTAAGTAACACAGAATTAAATCATCATAGAAGCTGTGGCGCTGGTTTCATGTTTTATTATCCTTCCAAAATAACAGACACAGTCTGTTTTCAGGGAAGATGGATTTTTGGGGAGTAAAGCTGAGAAGATTAGAGAACAATGGGCTAGGGGCCTCAAAAAAAAATGAACCAACTTTTTATTCCATTGGCACACATGCTTAAATTGCTGCTGACAGCATAACTATAAAATATGTATTCCTGTGACGGTAGCAAATTAAAAGCAGAGTTCATGTCACCAGGTGCTATCCATAGTTAAAATACATAACTACATGCAGATCTTTGCTCCAAACCTTTGACTTCATGGAAACAAACCCTGAGTCAGCTCACTCTTGCTTCCAGCAGAGCTCTGGGGCAGGCAAACAGCAGCCACACAGAGCTGTTGGTCAACAGGTTTTACATTTAGCTGGAGAAATAAATAGAGTAAAAAAGAATAATAGAATTGCTAAGATTGCAAAAGACCTCCAAGGTCATCAACCAGACACTGCTGTGGCCACTGAATTGTGTTGTGAAGTATGGTTTTGGCTACCAAGGGCTGAGAGGCTGCCAAATATCAAACCACATATTGGGGTTGTGAGCGTTGCCAAGATCAAGACTTCATGATCCTTGTCAATGTCTAGTGGGGTGGAAGGTGGCCTGTCCTTAAACAGATCATCTGGCTTGCCTTTCCTTTCATCCTCCAAGGCATTAGAAACCATTAGAAAACAGAAACAAAACGTTACAATAAATTTTAAAATATCCCAGGGCATCACTGGAAACTATTAGTCATTCAGGTTATATAATTCAAGTGTTATATAAATGAGGAATAGAGAACTGTGTTCATAAATTTTCTGTCCTTTTAGCATGAAGTGCAGTAGGTTTTGTAACTAAGCTGAAAAGATTTTGAGAAGGATTTGTACAGCTGAAATGGTAAACTATGTCACAAATGGGAGCCAGTCTGAGACCAAAGAGCCTGGAAATGGAGTTGAAGGAGTAATGTGCATGCCCATGCTAAATGAGAAAATTCCTAGGTGAAGTCAAGCAGCTCAGCAGATTTGTGGCTAACAGCTCTAGAACCAAAATGTTTCTGAGTCTTTTGTTGTCATGGTAGTCTTGACAGACAGTCAAGGGCTGAACTCTTTGTGAGTCAGGCAAATCCCCTTTTTAATAATCCTGTGGTTTGCACAGGTAGTGTGACTTGGAAGAGATTTGCAGCTCTGGAGATACCCTGGAAGTATCTGGGCTGAGAGCTGAGACTTTTCATACAGAAAGCAGAAAAACCTTTGCCTTTGCCTAAGCCTTTATGAGACCTCGGGGATAACTGAATGCTTTAACTAAGGAAAGAAGGAAGGAAAAAATAGAATATTTTCAGTAGCAAGGTACCTACAATGATCATGTAATCCAATTGCTTGACTAATTCAGAGCTGACCCGGTTAAGACGTGTTCTTAAAGGCATTGTCCAGAGGCCTCTTAAGCACTGACAGGCTTAACTCACTGATCACCTCTCTAGGAAGTCTGTTGCAGTTTCTGACCACCTTTTTTTTTTCCTAGAGAAATGCTTCCTAATGTCCATTCTGAACCACCCCTTCCAGGGCTTCAAAAGGTACCTGACCAGGCAAATATTGAAATAGACTTTTATCTCTGGACACAGAAGCAGGGTCTTGCCCCACTTCCTGGTCCCTACCACAGCTCTGACTACCTGGCCAGGTTATTTTCGAATACTCCAAACCATTAGGAATTTTCCACTCTACATAGCAACCACATGTATGTGGCATATCCAGCTTTGCCATTCCCTTCCTACAAAAAACTACAAAGGGATAAAGGAGTTGCCACCACAAGATGCAGTGCAGGCCTTGTGCCTCGGTATGTGACCAAATGTGAGGAAATGACCACATTTAGGGGAAGAGAAGCCTGCCTGCTTGCCTTTATTTACAGATAGTGTGCTCTGACTCTCCCCTGACTGTACCATTTCCTTAAAATGAAAAAAAATTCATCATTTTTCAAAAGCCTTTTTGTTACACACTGTGGCATCACAAGGCAAGAGACAATCCTGTTTTGCAGAATGTAGCACTTGTTAGACACAGGGAAGAAAGGGACTGAGGGACACAGAGATGGGGCAGAGGAGTTGAACTCAATTTCTAAAACCTCACTGCGTTGGCTGGGTGAGCAAGTCTTTCCTTTTAGGAAGCATCACTGTTCCTGATGTATCCTGATGTAGCAGTACAACTGTCTACATGAGATTGTTCACCTTAAAAATTTTGGTGATTCATTAGCCACTCAGAACCCCCAGAGCACAGGGAGGTCACAGCCTTAACAGCACAACAGATTAGTTAAAAAAAAAAAAAAAAAAAAAGACTTGGATTCTCTTTGGCAATAATGTTTGTACTTGTTAAATCTTACCAGCTCACAAAGCAATGACAGTTTTAATTTTATCAAATGTTCTAGTGTTTATGCTCACAAAAAGTAGCCACTGGTGTAAATTAAGCCTTAACNGAAATATTTCAACTCCAGCCTCTTCTGCCGAGAGCTCAGAGTGAAGAGGGAGATGGAGGAGGAAGTATCCTGAGCACTAACACACAACTCTTGGTCATTCTTTACTTGGTGTGGGAAGGAGGAAATAATGATTTACTGTGAAGCTCTGGGATGGTTTCATGTGTGGAAGTGGCACTACAAAGAAATGGATTCTGAAAACCTGGTTCTGCACAACTGACCTCTGGGCTTTGGAAGAGAGGGTATCCTTTTATCCTTTTACCTCCTCATTAAGAAAGAGAGAT
>VXBQ01009482.1:51454-70370 GCA_013400175.1 Phainopepla nitens
GACACCAGGGGAAGTTTTAAATCACAAGGGTATTGTGGTAAGACAAATGGTAATCTTGCCCTTGAGATTCTGAAGCATAAGACATGAGAGGAAGTGACAGGAGACAGATAAATGGGTTTTCATAAGGAAGTTCTGATACAATGTGGGTTTATGTGAAAATGCAAATCAGTTTCTTAGTATCACAAGTAAGTCCATACAACAACTGTTTAATCTCAATTTTTTAAAAAATAATTTTAACATCTCTTGATAAGTAATTATCTTAGCTTGAGGGGAATTTATTTGCCTTATGAATTTTAGAGAAGCAGTTTAGTTTTGTCATGTAAATAAACCATGAAATAGGTTTTCTAGAGATGGGTAACATGAGTGAACAAATCATCTCAAGCTTGATGAATTGTATCCTAGAAATGCTTAGAAAGACCCTAGAAATCCTCTTATCCTAGCAAGAGGGAAACTAGTGTCCTGGTTTGAGCTGAGATAATTTTCTTCCCAGCAGCTGGTACAGTGGTGTGATTTGGATTTGGGATGAGGATAATATTGATAACACACTGGCTTTAGGTTTTGTTAAGTAGTGGTCAAGAATTTTTCAGCTTCTCATCCTGCCCTTTGTGTTGAGGGGGCTGATGGAGCACAAGGAGTTGGGAAGAGACACAGCTCGGACAGCTGTCCCAAACTGGGCAGAGAGATGCTCCATACCCTATGGCATCATGCTCAGGGTATAAACTGAGGGGGAAGCTGGCCAGGGGCTGATGGCTGGGCATTGATCAACAGTTGGTAAGCAAATGCATTGTGCATCATTTGTTTTGTGTGTTCCAGTTATTTCACCTTTTTTTTTTTTTATTCTTTGTTATTATCATTATCCCTTCCTTTTCTGTCCTGTTAAACTGCCTTTATCTCAACCCACAAATTTTACTGTTGTTTTTTGTTTGTTTGTTTGTTTGGTTGGTTTTTTTTGGTTGAGTTTTTTTTTGGTTTTTTTTTTTTTTTCTGATTTTTCACCCCCCTCCCATTTGAAGGAGGAAGGGACCAGAAACTGTGTGGCATTTAGTTGCTGGCTGGGGTTAAACCAGACAGTTGTTTTTGGTGCCCCAAAGTGTTTGAGATAATGACAGATGTGATTGGGAAGTGCTGGATAGAATTTATATCTGCCAGTNCCTCTGCTGTGTCTGTGCTGGACAGGATGGAGTCCCGGTGTGAGCTCGAGTGGAAGCGCTGCGACCTGTGGATGAGTCCAGCTGGGAGCAGGACACCCCAAACCACCTGTTGCCCATGGATTTGGCCACTCTGGAACATGTGAGCCTCAGGTAACCCCCTGATGAGACTGTGGCTCATAGATAAGACTGTGCTTGGAGCAGGAACAACTTTAAGGGTCTGCAGTCTGTGGATTAGTTCAGGCCAGAGCAGAACTTAAGGGAGTCATCTTTGGAATGTTAAGCCAGATGGTCTCATCCAAAGGGTTGAGGGGTGCAGATTGTAAGGGAAGCACTTTAAAAGTGTTGTAACCCAGGATGTGAGTTGCATGTTGTAGGAAATGCAGTAACACAAGGCACCCGAAACAGAGGAGGTGAAGCCTTAATTTAAGCAGTGCAAGTTCAGCGGTGACCCAGGCACACACCTCACCTCCTGTCCTGAGTGACCACTGTGACAGAGGGAGCCTTAACTCATGGACTAAACAATGAACAAACTCAATGAGCATTTTGTAGATACTTTTCAGGACTAGTGGAATGATATCTGTGGATTACATCAAAGGATGAGAAGGGGAGCCTGTGGTTACTGAGGATGTATTGGCTGGCACGGGGCCTGAGAATTACATAAGTGGTATGGAATAAGGGGTGGAGAATGTTCTCAGATAAAGCGAATTAAAAGTCAGCAACTGATAATTAGCCTACTTTCCTATTTGAGGAGGAGATCATGTAATTAATTGTTTGCTCAAATCTTTTGACAAATTATTTGAGAACGCATGAAGTAAACAATCTGTGTGGTAGCTGAGAACCCTAAACTATGGAGATATTTTCCTTCAGGTGCTGAAGAGAGACATTTTCTCTGAAGTTACCAATATCTTTGAACTTAGACCTTCTAAGACAGATTGGATTTAAATAACAATGTGCACTCATAAACAATAACAGTAGCACTGAATAGAGAATAATTTCATAATTGCTGAGCACTAAATACAAAACACTTGTAAATCCTTTGTTTGGGTGCACATAACAACAGCATTTAAGTTAAGTTTACATCTTCCTTTGCGATGAGAAGATTTGGGTATACATGCAACAAAAGTATGAAATATGAGGAAGGGTCTTGCATGTTTCCGTGTGTAACTTCCTGGGAGGGGAGAAAATAAAATAATTCCTTCAGATCTTGCATATCTCAGTACTTTCTAGAATATTAAGGCATGAACAAATTATTATGAATAAATCAATTGGTGCAACATGAAAGGGAGTATTTCTCATGCCAGCTAAGCTGTGTCTAGACAGCATGACTGAATGCTGGTCAAAAACAAACAATTTAAAAAACCTGGGGGTGGGGCCTATCTTATCTACAACCTCACACATAGCTATTAAGAAATAGTGCTTTGCCAGGAGCTTCTTAACCCATAACATCTCTTTTTGAAGTATCACTTGATTTCACTTTATTTGATCTCCATAATCTCAAAATACAAGGGTTTTGATTGGTGCTTTTTTGCCTCCTCCTCATCCATCCCCACAAAAGATCTAATAATACATTAAAGAAGTTCAGAGCCCCTTTTCCTGCACTGTCTTCTTCTTCACACTGTTTTAGCACTGTTAACTTTAGAACACTTCAATTATCACTGAAGATTCAGAAGTTGACCTAATTGTACTGATATTTTTTTTGAGGTTGCAATTTTCAAAAGCTTTTTTTTTTTTCCCATTACAAAGTCCATCTTTTATTAAGTCTAGTAATGATTAGACATGACCAGCTAAAATTAAAACTGAAGCTGCTCCGAATAGCTTATTATTCATCAACTTAAATAAACAGTTCACCACCCTGCATATCAGAAAATGCCAGATGGGAACAGTTGCTGTGGAGCTACTGGAATTAGGTAATAACATAATTAGTAGTGGTCACCAGCAGGAGTTAATATAGCTGGGTCTTACAGTTCCAAGACTAATAAGCACCTAATGTCCCAGATAAGTTATTCTTCTTTTCATTACTAATGGCTGCCAGGTCTACCAGTAGCGCATTCCATGAGATTTAGTGAAAAATTCTTCCTTCTTCTTTGTATCAAGTGAGATCCATGAGCAGAATCCCTGGGAAGTTATAAATTAGCTCACAGGGTTAATTTCTTCCATACCTGGAAAAATTTTAGACTTTAACAATCTCCTGTATAAGTCCAGAGAAGGTCTGTCCTGTCCAATAATGAGAAGTAATATTGAAAATATTACTTAAACAAATTCTTTTAATTTCAAAGAATAAAACAGTGATCAGCACTGAATAGCCTCTTCAAACACCCGATGAATACGAAGGAGGAAGGAAATGAGGTTTCAAAATGTTCTTTCAAGGTCTATGAGGTTAAAGATTATCTATACATCTGAGCTTCTTTCTTTTTCAAGAAAATAAATTTTCCATCATGGCCCTGATCCATTCATTCTGCATGGTGGCATGAGTCCATCTACTTGATTTCCAAAGTGTATAACTTTTTATAAGCTGCATCAGTCCCAGGATATATATATATATATTTTAATCCTATATTTACACATCTTGCTGTGATATTTTGTAAACACCTATTATTATTCAAGTAGTCATTTCTTTTGGAAATTCCCTAATTCATGAAGAGAAATGCCTACAAAACTTTAGAAAAAAGTGGAAATAATATGATACCTAAAAGCAAACAAACAAAAATCCCAAAAATAAACTTAGAAGAAAAGGATAAAATACATCTCAAAACAAAGCAATGAGAGGGTACAGAGACAGACAGAACATTTCTGAGATTATTAAACCAGGAAAAAATAGTTAATTTGAAAAGTCAGTCTTTCCACTGTGTAGCATCATTTGTATCACATATGGAACTACCTGTTTGACCATCTTAAGTTGCACATGTTTTCTTTAAAATTATTTCTTCCTCATCTTCACCAAGTCTGTTCTGCCTCTGATAATTGACACTGGAACTGTTCTGCCACTGCCATGTTTTCATCACCACTTCTGTCTCCAGGATTCCCCAGGCAACATTGCATCTCAGTTGGGTTGGTGTACAATTAAAAAATAAAAAGTTTCTCAGTGATTCTTCTCTTTATTGTTGATGAGTCATAGAGGCAAAAAGAGTTGCAAAGTGTGTCTCTGGACAGCTTCTAGAGATTACACAAGTGGAGGCTATTCCAAAGCCCAAGGAAGTCAATTAAGAGATTCATTGGCTTTGACAGGCTTTGGAGAGACATATAATAATTGTAGGTTTATCTCACTTTCTGATGGAGAGTCTCAGATCAATCAATGTTGCAGCTGCTCAAGAGGAAGAAACTCTTTGTAAATAAGTGATTCACTGGTTAGTTATGATGCTGTCCCCAAAGCATTTAGCTTCTCAATTGTCAGTGTGCAGAACTGATTATACAGTGGCAAATTTTAATGCTGAGCAGTTCAGGGAAACACAAGCTCTGTCTCACAAATTATTCCTGAAAGATGAATCCATAGGCCTGATATATCCTGCTTGCATTGTTTGGTAAGACTTTTATCTGGCCTTTCTTATTATACCATCTGAATGCTTTACAAGCCTTAATAAACTTATCCTCACAGTGTCCCTGAGGCAACAGCTACACGAAAAAAGCTGCCCAAGAAGAGAAACCTCTAGGAAAAAGCCTGGAAGAAGATGCTGCAGGCAATCACATGCAAAGGAGCAGTTGTCCAAAGAAACTCTGCCCCAGAAAGAATTGACTATGGGGTAGCAGTGGAAAACGTCCTTGATCAGATCAGCTTTTTTGGGTTATGTGGCTCCAGTTTTATCTTTTTTTCATCTTACAGATGATTCCCAGGCTTTTTCATGTCTACTTCAGAAGTCATAAAAATTTTTCAACTTTGGACTGCAATTTTGTGACTGTCCTCCTACAGCCTCGATCTAATAAAGTAGTTCATGGAGTTATTGTGAATATCACTTGGAAGCACTGTAGCCCAGTAAATACAATATTGCTACTGCTCGTAAGAGGCTTTGTAGTGGGTTTGCAGAACCTCAGGAGCAAGGCTGATATGGCTCTCCTTGTCTGAATTTTTGTTCTCTTGCCTGGGGCCTTGTTTTAGGTACTTAAGCTGAAACAGTGCTTTCTAACAGGCCACACTGTCTAATTTGTTTTATTTGGTATTTATGTGCTGCAGTAATAGTTTTGTTTGGTTGGTTTTTTTTTTTCTATTTTTGTTTTTGGTTTTGTTAGTTTTTGGTTTTGTTTTTTTTGTTTTTTTTTTTTAACCAGATCATAGAATCTATCATAGAATGATAGAATATCCTGAGTTGGAAGGGACCCACAGAGATCATTGAGTCCAAATCACAGTTCTGTGCAGGAATCCAAATAATCCCACCTTATCCCTGAGAGTATTGTCCAAATGCTCCTGGAACTCTGTCAGGATTGGTGCTGTGCCCATTCCCTGGGGAGCCTGTTCCAGTGCCCAAACACCCTTTGGAAAAGGAACTTTTCCTGATATCCAACCTAAACCTGCCCTGACACAACTTCAGGCCTTTCTCTGGAGTCCTGTCCCTGTCACCACAGAGCAGAGATCAGTTTCTGTCCCTCCTCTGCCCTCACAGGGAAGCTGTGACTGCCCTGGGCTGTCCCCTCAGTCTCCTCTTCTTCAGCTGAACAGACCCAGTGCCCTCAGCTGCTCCTCACACAGCTTCCCCTCACAGACCTTCACCGCCCTCGTGGCCTCCTTTGGACACTCCCTAGTGGCTGAAGAACTTTCTTACATTGACACACCCAAAACTGCTCACAATATTCAGGATGAGGCTGCCCCAGCCCAGAGCAGAGTGGGACAATCCCCTCCCTTGCCCAGCTGCTGATGCTGGGCCTGATGCCCCCCAGGACATGGATGTCTCTCCTGGCTGCCAGGGCACTGCTGGCTCAAACTCACCTTGCCACTGACCAGGACCCCCAGGTCCCTTTCCATGGCACTGCTCTCCAGCATCTCATTCCTCACTCTGTGGGTATACCCAGGGTTGCCCCATCCCAGGTGCAGAATCCAGAATATTCCTTGTTGAACTTCATACAGTAGGTATGGAAAAAGTAGTTTTATTCATATTAGGACTAATTCTACAGTATTATTCCTTTCTGCTACAATCACACCTGGACTACTAAGAATTCACATTAGGCTGTTGATACTTCAGTTATAACCACAGTCAGCCCCTGGATTTACATATATGGCATTTTCATTTTTCCTAAGCAAGTATGCAGGCAGTGCAAAGCAAACATCAGAGAAGTTACTCTGCCCTCTAGTAACAGATACTGCACAGCTCTGAAGAGCAAAATGTTCTCTGCCCAGAAGTTTACAAGAACAATGGTAAAAGGTTACTACAGCCAGTTTGGTGTGCAAAAAAAGGAAGGAGGCGCACTATTAGAAATATGGCCAGCGAATTCAGCTGATTTATCAGATAATAAATACCCTTGCTGCACATTAAGCAACGTTTGTGGGAGTGCAAATTGATCAGCATTAAAAATTGTACTATTTTACTGATTTTTAAACTAATTCATTTTTTAGTTAACATGTCTAGAGAATGTTTTAGATATTTGCACCTGCTCAGAATCCAGTCTCCAGTCCTCTGCTCCTACTGATATCAGGAAAATGTTTCTCTCCTTGTAAAAGGCTAGTGCCTCAGATGTGGTACTTCTTTGTAGGCAGGGATTAAGATTAATGGATGATCTTTAAATGTCCTGCTAGTCTGGTCTTCCTCCTTTTCCAGAGCACATTGCTTAATGGATTTAAATTTATCTCCCATTGCTACACAACTCTCACACAGATCTGTAAATGGTATAAGAAAGTCAGTGCTGCAGGACCACCACAGTTTTGGATGTTACCATTCAATAAACCCTGAAATTCATTTTCTTCTTGTCTTATTGTCTTATTCTCTTTCAGCCATCACAGAGTGATCTTATGCTGACAGTTCATACATATTCAAGCACCTACCCAGAAACCACACACTGAATATTTTCTCTCTTTTTGTGGTTATTTATTTGTAGATTGGCCTCTCTAAAGAAATAAAAAACATCACATTTTTTTCTCATTTAAGTGTACTCACAAGACCAACTGATGATATTTTCCTCCACTTATAGGACTATCTTCAAATATGAGGTTGCTTTGTAAGGTACATGAACGCTGTATGGGAGTTTGGCTTAAATGACTGGTTAGTGTCTCAAATACAAAACAAAATGAGAGCAAACCTTATCCAAGCCCAGTAAGCTATAAATTATGCAATGTACACAAAGATAGAGTGCTGCTGGGCCAAGCTTTTAAGCGGAATGGAAAGGTTTTTGCTGTAAATACAGTTAAGTGTGTCCATGAATTAAAAACTAAGACAAAGATCGAAAATGCTGACAAATTTCAGCAAGACAGTCTTGTACATCCATGCAAGAGATGCATTGGATACCAATTTCTCTACAGGCATTTTTCAGTTCCAATGTCTATTGGAGTGCATCAGCATTAATTGGGCAGAAATGTAACATTAGAAAAGTCCTTCAAGGGTTAAGAAGAGATTGATATCTGTTCTTTATGAATTTATGAATAGAGTTTTCTGCAACAAAATAAATAGGGTTCAGATAAAGATTTCTATTGTAAAAGTGTTAGAAAAGGGAAAAAAAATTCTCTGTGAGTCAGATAGTGAAAAGATATATTTGTGTTAATTGAGATGTTTCTTAGTTTTGATATACTTTGAGAAACTTTTAGGTGACATCATATGTTGAATATTTCTCTGGGATATTCTAAATTTTCAAGGAAAGACACTGGAGCTTACTTTTAATACCATCAAATGTATAATACATTAAAGCTTTCTTGTTAAGGATTCTTCATAGTATACTTCAAAATTCCGTTTTTGAGATGATTTAAAAGTGTTATAATACAGTCACATGAAATTCTAAAAGTGTTCCTGCTAAGCCCTTTTTACTGCTGCTGAACATCAATGTGCCTTATTTGAATGTAACTCCAGAAAGTTATTTGTGCTTTTAAAATTGCTGCCAGGCTGTTCAACACAGGAGTGATTTCCTGTGAGTATTTAGAGCAATTGCTACATGTGGATTTGACTCACCTTCTTGCCTGACCCTAAAGAATGAATTAGCATGGCATAACTTTCACTAAAATCCCCAGGCTCAGCTGAATGTCCCTAACCCTCCAGAAATTGCCTGTGCAATTCACATGGGTGTTTCTAACCTTACTCTAAACCATTAACTTAGATATTGATGCCAGAAAAAGGGACATAGCACAGCTCACTTGACACTAAACCCCTCAATTCATCAGCCTGGGGAATTTCTGGCAGCTGACCTGGTGAGTTACATGCCAGCCTATAGCTACTTTAAATTTAAATATGTTCTATCTTTACAAACTGCTCTTGATGCAATAGCTCTGGCAGAACTGAGAGTGCAAAAATGTCTTAAAAACTGTTCTTCCTTCCCCTCACAAGATAACTGCTGGGGAGGTTATTATGGTCACTCAGGAGAAATTAAGCATCTATGGAAGTTCATGATCTTCAGGAAAAGAAATTGAATGTGTTAGAATTACTCCTAAATATGAACAAACAGAAAACAGCATTCCCAAGCAATATATGTATACTTAGGAATCGAAAGGGTATGGTGTTTTCTGAGGGTTTTTTTTTTTTTTNTTTTTGGGTTTGGGTGGTTTTTTTGGTGGGGTTTTCGTTTGTTTGTTTGTTTGGTTTTGTTTTGGTTTGGTTTGATTTGTTTTTTTTTTACCTGAAGAGAGGAAAATAATAAGGAATACTGAATGACTGAGGGAAAAATTTAGGAATTTCCTCATGACAGGTTGGTTGTATATTATTCCATAACCATGGAGCAGGACAGGTATGCTTTCAATCTCAGTGGTGGAAAAGGGGAGCAATTGGAAGAAAGAGGAAAAATCACAATCGAGGTGAGGAGCATAAAATCTATGGTAATTCACCCTACAACTAGTAGGCTTCATCTAGATCCCCACAGTGGTTCAGCATTAGTTTTCCCCTTCCTGTAGCATCAAACCAACCCCGTTACACTTGGGTTCAATGAATCCCACACTTCAGAGATATCAATAAGGAAAAGAGATATCAATAAAATGACAGCTAACTTCAAGTAAATCACATTTTTTATCTGATGCAATGCATTGCCAGTCTGGATGTCCCAATCAAGTATTTTCAGGGAAACAATGAATTCACTGTAAGAAAGAATTTGCATTAATCAGTGGCCAATTATTAGCTGTTTCTTTTCTCCCAGCAGGGCTACAAATAGCTTTGTTATCAACGTTGAGGGCAGATCAATCTGTTAACATTTTTGGAACACATCAGTAGGGAATCTATAAAGATCTCTTAATAAGGCATTTGAAATCACAGATAAATGCCACACAACAAAAAAGAAACATTTATTAATATAAGCTTCCATTCTTACCCATTACCTCTTCAAGCCCACTGCTGCATTCTCCATCTAACTGAGCTAAATCATGCATGAAATAGTATTCTATTTAGTTTAATGGCTAACAGAACCTGAATGCCTACATATACTGCACTAGCTTACTTCTGAGAGATTCAGTAATTTTTTATACAGCAAAGAACTGCTCAGTTTGTAACCTCAGTGAATAGGCTAGCCTTATTTCTATTATCAGCAAATATATTCCAGAAAGCTGTTCCATATTATTCAGTCTCATATAATTTCGTCTTTTCAAAAAAAACCCAACAAAACCTAAAAATCAAACTGACAAAGCTCTGTATTCTCTGATTTTATTACTAAATATTATCTCTTCCAGCAAGAAAATCTTTGGGGTGTTCCACTTTTTTATTCTTTCTTTGAGAGAATAGCAGTCTTTATCACCATTTGCCCAGTTATCTTAGAAGCAAATTTGTCCTTTTTCTGAGATGCCTCTTTCGATAGAACACCTTTCTTAAAAACTGCACTTTCCCTAAATACACAGCTATTAAGGATACTTTCTTTAAAGATATTAAAGAAAATTTCATCTATGCTCTTTATTATCATTACAGTTAAAAGGAAAGTAAAAGAAAACAAGATCCATGAAAGAATGGAAGATGTATAAATACTTGGATTTAGCATTTTTATTGCAATCCAGTTAGGAAAAAAAGGTGCTGAAGTAGAACACCACTGAACAAGGGGCTGTGGAAACAGCTTAGGAAGATTTCTCTCCAGTGAATTTGTAGAACAAAGGAAATGCACGTAACTCTTGCATTAATATCTCTGAACTTTATTTGTTGAAACCCAGAATCAGAGAATGGGTCAGGCTGAAAGGGACCACAGTGGTGTCACCTGGTCCAAATTTCCAACCTAAGCAGGGTCACCCCAGAGCAAATGACACAGGATTGAGGGAAGGGATTTGCCTCCTCTCCTCTGGTATTATCAGTGTTCCCTCCTGGAACACTGCATGCAGTTCTATTGCCCCCAGGATAAGGAGGACATGGAACTGTTGGAGGAAGTCCAGAGGAGGCTGTGATGTTGGTGAAGGGACTGGAGCACCCTCCCTCTGAAGACAGGATGAGAAAGTTGTGGCTTTTCCTCCTGGAGAAGAGAAGGAGTGTGGAGACCTCACAGCACCTTCCAGCATGTGAAGGGGGCCTAGAAGGAAGCCAGAGAGGGACTTTGCATCAGGAGCTGTGGTGACAGGACAAGGAATAATGGGTACAAATTGAAAGAGGGGAAATTTAGGTTACATGTTAGGAAGAAATTCTTTACTGTGAGGGTAGTGAGGCTCTGGCACAGGTTGCTCAGAGAAGCTGTGATTGCCCCATCCCAGGAAGTGTCCAGGGACTTGGAGCAACCTGGGACAGAGGAAGGTTTACCTGTTCATGACAGGGAGTTGAAACAAGTTGATCTTTAATGCCTGTTCCAACCCAAACCGTTCTATGATTCTGTGAGTCTCTGATTCTGTGTTTCTATGACTCTATGATTCTCTGACTCTGTGACCTGAGGGAGATTCTGCACTCCTGGAGCTAGAGCGGGAGACCAAACAGCATTGCCTGGGCTGTCTGGCTTGTAGAAAATATCAGGGTGAAGGTTCGTGAATAAAGTCCTTAATTATTTACAATTCAGACAGAGCTTTATATTTTCTGATATGGGTGTAGACAGGTAGAAAACAGTGAGCAGAGGACAAATCATCCTGTAGTTATTTCNGAAGAAATTCTTTACTGTGAGGGTAGTGAGGCTCTGGCACAGGTTGCTCAGAGAAGCTGTGATTGCCCCATCCCAGGAAGTGTCCAGGGACTTGGAGCAACCTGGGACAGAGGAAGGTTTACCTGTTCATGACAGGGAGTTGAAACAAGTTGATCTTTAATGCCTGTTCCAACCCAAACCGTTCTATGATTCTGTGAGTCTCTGATTCTGTGTTTCTATGACTCTATGATTCTCTGACTCTGTGACCTGAGGGAGATTCTGCACTCCTGGAGCTAGAGCGGGAGACCAAACAGCATTGCCTGGGCTGTCTGGCTTGTAGAAAATATCAGGGTGAAGGTTCGTGAATAAAGTCCTTAATTATTTACAATTCAGACAGAGCTTTATATTTTCTGATATGGGTGTAGACAGGTAGAAAACAGTGAGCAGAGGACAAATCATCCTGTAGTTATTTCTCTCCATATTCTTCCACGTTAACCAGAGGTGGTAAGACTTCAGCCTCTCCATTTTGTTGTAACCCCAAGAAAGAAATTCCGGTTTTGTTTTTCTTTCTCTGTCTTCTACTGCTGACAGTGTATTTATCCTCTTCAATTCTTCCCACTGAAATAGCCATTCAGTTCCTTTTGAATCAAATCGTCTTATCTCCAAAGTTGATACCTGACCTCTTCAAAATTACTTAAGAAGCCCCAGGGCTTACTTGTTCATTTCTTGTCTTTCAGCCACAGACAACCAGAAGATGACCTATGTAACTCTACTTTTTGTATTATTTCTACCACTACCACTTCAGAATTTTATTGCCACATGGAATAAAGGCTTTAAAGCTTTCTAAAACAAAGTGCTTAAGCCCAGCTTCATCCATCTTCCCTTAATTACACTTAAGATTAAAAAATTCTTTTGTGATGGGTTTACCTTCCTCCATTTGGCAACATATAGACCTCATATATATCTCTGTGACATACAGACTTCAGATCCTCAAAGGGTATTAACTCAGAATTGAGAGAAAGATTTCAGCAAGTGCTTGGTAATAACAGATTGACTGGTTTCCAACGCATTAAAAAATGGTGTAGTGAGAAAGGGAATAGTAAATGCCCCATGTCCCAGGTAGAATACATGACAAATAAGTTTAAAATGACAGAGAAAAAAAACATAAGGAAAGTATTTTTAACAACAAAATAATTGCTGGAGCTTCAAGGATGTTACTGAAAAGGTCTCCTGCAGTGGTAGTTCTTAAGTTTTGGCAGATATCCTTGTCATGGGAGAGAGGTGACAAATACTATGCTTTTGTAAGTCTGTGCCACTCCTTTTAGTTAATACCAAATTATGGTTTAAATCATTAATTACTTCTCTGAGATAAACAGATTTATATCTGGAGTGAGGTATCTTGGCATCCATATGAATTTTCATAATTTGACCTTAAGGAGTCAATTCACAGGCTAAAGAAACTTTTAAATACAGATATTATGAGCTCATCAGATATAACATTTTTTAAACAGATAAGAACTGTACTGATACTTTATTCCCTTGACAGACATTCAGACATATTTCTTGGAGAAAAGAAAAAAAAAATGGAGATTAATCCGTACCTCACCACTAACTAAACAAAGCACTTCCATTTCCTTGCTTCTCCTTATCTGCATCTGACCTTGAGTGTCTCTTATACCTGACAAGCAGTGAATATTTTTCATCTACTCTTACTTTCATTTCTCACACTCATGATTGGAGGGGGGAGCCATAATAAACATGAACATTTAATCAATACCCTTGTATGAACCAAGCAGTAAAGCACAGGCTAAATAATGAAGAAATACAATTCTTACTCCTGACGCATCTTTAATTAGAGCTTTACTACACGACACAAATTACTTCAGTCCTGTGATATTACCCAAGATGCTTAAATGTTCTACAAAAGTATTGATTTTGTTTTGAATGTCAGATCTTGCGCTTGGCAGCTTTTTCTGTGAAACAAATTGGAATTCTAATTAAGCTGCGTTTCTCAAATGAGAAGCAGACAAACAGCAGCCTAAGTGCACAATTATTGGACCGTGGTTATCAGCCTTCTTATGGTCAAAACAGCCACAATTTTGAGTAGTACTGAGTAACACATTATAGGCTTTGAATGAAAGTTTTACAAAGATGGATTTCTGTATTGCCACTGTGTAATTTACCACCTTGAGAAGGATTGGTTGAATGGCTCGAATGGCGCATTATTTTTATTTTTGTTTAAATAGGTTTGGCGACTTAGCGGTGAGAAGTATTAACCTTTGGAAAAAATCAATTGCCATCTCATCTCATCTAGTTAAGAAAAACACACACATACAAGAAAAAACTGCACAGAAACCTGATAGGATTAGTCAGTAGTGAACAGAACCTTCACCCTGAGCTTTTGGCATCGGTGCAATGCACTAGATGGGCTGTGGCAAGGAGAGTTGAGAGAGTGGAGCTGAATAAGGAAAGAATGTCACTGAAAAGCTGAAGGGAAAGATTTCAGCCGCCTGACATGACCAATGAGTAGATGGCACCTGGTACTTGTTCCTCGTCTATTTTGAGCTACAGGTTTCTCATGTTGCTTCATTTGAATTCATTGACTTTTGAGACCTTCTGAGATTGTACAAGATGTACCTGTTAAAGAGCTCCATCTCACATTCATCAACAAGGTGTACACCATTCTAACTTAATTTTAAATTCTCTCATCATCTAAAGCTTATGTAGCTTCAGATTTATGTTCAGGTCTGTTGTTGCCACTGTCTTGCTTTGTTTGACCTTTTTTATGTGCATGATTTTCAACTACTTTCCTACATATGCCAAATCTGATATCATCCCTTCTTTGGTCTTAATAGTGCCATGATCAACACAAAGAAAGAAAACAGTGTTTGCCAAGACATGACTAATTTAAAATTTTGTTTTTCAGCAGATTGACCAGAAACATAATAGTATAGTAGCCTCTATTACTAAACATTTATAGGTTTTCAAAAATTATTTGGTTTCTTTGGAAGTGTTGGAAGAAATGTTAAAGTTCATACTCAAGGCATTAAAACAAAATTATTAAGTCCTTCAATTACTCAAATGCCCCTAACTCTGAATGGTGATTGTTTTTTTCTTTCACACACACACACATCCATATATATACACATACATACATACACAGAAATATGCACAGAGCTACAGGAAAAATCTCTGTATTTTCAGAATCTAGCCCACAAAGAATTCAATAATTTAAAGAAGCTCTGACCTTCTAGTAAGCTATTTCAGATATTCAGCCAAATGTTACCAAATGTGGGCACATTAGATTCTCCATAGTTAATGCTGATTAAAATCCTCCTAAGCATCAGTGTCCTGACCTAGATATAAAACTCACCTCATAGTAAAGGATGCTCCATTGTAAACATATAGGAGTGAAAATAAAATATTTCAGGAAAGAATTAAGTCTTGAAATGGTATTTAACAGAAATCATCTTACAAAGGAAAAACATGGAGTTCCAGGTTTTAGGAAAGGTAGTTGGCCTCACTGATGAATTATGTAGAAATTATCCTCTGTATCAAGGAATTTTTTTCTTCAATCACTTTTTTAGCTTTGTGAAATTTGCTGGACTATGTCCAGAGGAGGGCAATGAAGGTGGGGAAGGCTCTGGAGCACAAGTCTGATGAGCAGGGGCTGAGGGAGCTGGGAAGGGGCTCAGGCTGGAGCAGAGGAGGCTCAGGGGGGACCTTGTGGCTCTGCACAACTCCCTGACAGGAGGGGACAGCGGGGTGGGGAGGTCTTCAAGCTGTGCCTGGGGAGGTTTAGGTTGGATAATAGCTAAAATTTCTTTCCTATTAGTGTGGTCAAGCACTGGAGCAGAGCCAGAGTAGAATCACCATTTCTGGAAATATTTAAAAGATACTTAGGGACATGGTTTAGTTGTCAGCTTGGTAGTGCCAGGTCAGTGGTTGGAGGCTTAGGGGTCTTTTTCAGCCTTAATTGTTCCATGATTAATTAGCAATAGGTTTAATATTCCTTGAAAAACATTAATATTCCTCAGGCATGAATATATTTTTGATTTATTTTTATTTCAAAGACATTTTAAGGACTGTTTTTTTCCCTTCTACATAATTTTTCACCATCTAGCTTTTCATTTTATTGCTAAAATTTCACAAGTGTAGCAGAATACCAGACTAGAAGACTTCAACCATCTATTTCTGTAAGTTTGGCACACCTTCTTTTCAGAGTAATTCACAGAGCTCAGGCACTCAGCAATGATCACCAGCCCGTGGAGAGTAGCAGAAGCTGTGTAGGAAGCCAGGAGACTGTAGGAGCTGCTGTAGTAATCCCAGAGCACACAAATATTGTGCAAAATCCACTAAATTGCTCCAGCTTTTATTTCAGAGCGCCTCGTAAAGGGAAAAAAAAAACAAAAAACAACCAACTTGCAAATTGGAAAAGAATTCTTTTCTGTTTATGAATAACCCATTGTTCTGACCTCTTTTGCTTTGAAGTCAGTACTTGCTCCAGGGTGATTCAACGCCATGCTTTGGCTTTGATGTACAATCTTAAAAGCACCATTACAGGCATTTACTGGAAGGGAATACCTTGTTGCCATGGTTACTAGCGCATCACTTGAAATTGTGATATAGCTGGATTTCATCACCATGACACTAATTTTCTCCAGTGCAGCAAGGGAGAGACTAGATCATTACTGTATTAGATGCAGCAGAGTTGAGTTTCCCTCTTTGCATTTTCTTCTTTTCACTTCTGAAGTTTTGTATGGGTGAAAACCGTGGCTGTAAGGACAAATCTGTGAGCCAAACAAAACTGTGCCATCAATTGTTTGGGGGAATGGGAACAAAAGGGAGTGTTTTTGGCTTTGTTTCTTACTAGGAAAAAATTAAATGTGGAACACTGTAGGAAATCAGCTGTCAGACTTACCCCATCCCCACTGGTATGAGGTAATGACAGTCAAATTCAGGGCTTCCCTGGTGACTGCTGGGCCCTAATCCAGCACTCACTGGGCTTTCTCTGGTGAGCTGTGGTGTGAGGAACCTTTCCAAGATCCCTGGGGCAGGCCTTTATCACAAACAGAGCAAGGCAAGGTGAGGGAAGCATCTCACAGCTGCACAACTTGTGCATCCCCAGCAGCTCATGCACAGCTGACTTAGAGCAGGGAGCGTAGTGGAATTGTCATTGTGTTTGGAAATTACCTCAAGTTCCAGGCTTGTCATGACCCAGTCCAGCCCAGCTGTCCCTGTACCTGCTGCAGAGATGTGACCTGAGGGCTGTGATGTCCCAGGTACAATACAGATCTGGGGAGAAACCTGCAGCAATTGGGTGTGGGATTGGTGTTCAGCTGGGCTGAATGGAAAGGAGCAGCTTTATTTAACTGCTTGTCTTCATTCCTCCTCAGGCTAAAAGCTAAACCAAGTTACCTGAAAAGGCCACTAACTCCAGCTGAGGGACTTAAGCAGAAAAAAAAAGAAAAATCATTCATTCATCTGGTTAAGGGGGCCTCTCAGTCAGGCTGCCATCCTCCAAATTAGGCGCACATGAAGGATTCCAACTAAAAGTTCTTACAGGTTATTGCCTTTCTCACCTAACTTGTACATCGAAGTAAGACTCACCTGACCTGAAGGTTAAAGAAAGGGGGAGGCTTCAACAATATCTTCAAGGAGCTTCCTCGGAACGTTTGCAATGGAGCTATTTTCAGCTGTGTCCCACCGTATAAGCAGGATTTACTTTTTCACAGATTCTTGTTTAGTATCATTAGACAAAACTTCTGGATTAGGCATCACTGGCAGGTACAACACAGGTGTTATCAAAAGAAAACACTTGAAGAGAGAAATGGATACTTGGCAGAGCTCACTGTTAACAGACATGCAGTGAGCCACCCCGTAAATGTGTCCTAAGGTCACTACTCAGTTTCTGAGTGTCCTCAAATGAGAGTTATCAAGACTTTCAAGGCGGTTTTTTGTGGCCTCAGACATATATATTAGAATAGGACAAAGTGAGTTTGACAACATTTGTTTATTAGTATCCACTATTGAAAGAAACTTAAACAACTACTTTGCCTGGACACCTTGAGGTAAACACAACTAAGATGATTTGGTCTGTAGTTTCAAACAATTAAAAAAAAAAAGCGTATATGTTTCTGAAATAATAAATTTTAAGAATAAATAAATTTTAAAAAAGGATAAAATTAAAAAGGATCAGCTTCATCTGTTTCAGTTTTAGCATCATTATCACCTCTGGGTAATCACAGTTATTCCCAGTCCATCCCAGTTTAGGTGGAAGACATGAGGGGCAACATCCCCAGTGAACTCACAACACACATCCTAATCTGTAGTTTTCAGCCAATGGATGCTGTAACAAAGATAATGGTCTCTTAGAAGTTGTTAAGTATCTCTTTACATAAATTTGTTGCTATCAGGAAAGTTTGATCCACAGCATTTTTAATTCATAGGTTCCAAAGTGACAGATGTGTGAATGGCTTTTTACCTGGAGTTTGGTTCAAATCCATATTTATTAGAATAGCCCAGTTTTGAATACACTATTTCAATTGCCTTTTCTTTCTGCTTTTAGCACATATATTCCCTATTTTGGCCATTCAATAAAATGAGAAGTCTCCAATTCTTCACAAGATGATTCTTGTTTTTAATATTTAGAAGATCTTGTATCTCTGACACCAGAAGCATCTTAAAGAAATGCCTGGCTTGCATATAATGCGTATTGCAATATTTGAAATTATATTTGAGCTTTACAAGCAAATCATTCCATTTCAGGAATTAGTGGTTATAATTTGAAATAAGATTACATGTACATCTTCGTGTCAAATCCGAATATATAAAAGTTAAGTTCAGTTAAAATTATTTCTTTGGCAAACTGTTGTGGTGTCAAAAGTTTAAAGAGCAATTTTTATAATGAGTTCTTAGGAAGACAGGCTGACTTTTCTGCTTCCCACAATTAGATGTAGATTTACCAAGCACAACTTAACATCTTAAAGTATCTGTGTATCTAAACATAGCCCTTCATTTTCACTTAAAGTTCAATACATGTTTCCTGCAAAAATGATTAAAGAGAAAAATGGCTCTTTTTTTCTAATTTCAATTAATCTGTGAGGCATAGCTATCATTGCCTACAAAGAATGAGAAATATTGATTTTAATTTGTCCCCTAACAAAATCTCACAGAAGATTTTGAAGTAAATTCTTCCCCTCCCTCTTGACAGCTGTTCAGGTTTCTGCAGTCCTTCCTCTTTCTCTCTCTCCTGAAATACGACCTTCAGGTTTAAGTAGTGGCTGTTCAAGAGAGATGTCACAAGGAAGATCATGTCATTTGTGGTTCTTAGGTTCTTAGTGCTGCTATTGAAGGGATTCTGATGACAGTACTTTGATATATATTTATATTGCCACAAATACATTACTCATTTAAAAAACAGACAATTTTTTTTTACTATTCTTGATTTTATAGTAAAAATTATGCATTTTTTTTCTGAACCAAAACCATATAAATTGTACATAATACTTACCATGGCTGTAATTTTTATGTATGGTAATGGTGGCAGGTATTGCAATTGAAAATGTTTACTTGAAACAATCATTGTCAAGATTTGGTTGCTTAAGTGCCTTTAGGAATAATTTTTTTTTTTTTTT
>VXBQ01009485.1:0-89987 GCA_013400175.1 Phainopepla nitens
TGTTGAAGGCCTTTAATAAGTATTAATCCATCTTTAATAAGTATAAATTCCATCTGTCCAAGGATTGTGCCAAGACACTATTAGCCACAACAAACAGGCCAGGCTGCTCCTGTGAGCAGCCTGGAGTGCCAGTAGCTATGCCTGGACTGAGTGTTACAATGGACTGTGAAGAAAGACAACTCCTTATTAAGATGATGTTTAAGGAACATAATCAGCTGAAACTATCCCATGACAGAAAATTCTGACTAAGCAGGCCAGGTGGGCTGCTGGCTATAATCTCCAGACCCAAGCTGAGGGTATTTAAAAGAGGAATGTGCTTTCCAGCAGCATCTGACCTGTCTTTGCTTTGTTAAAAACAAGGCTGGAGTCCAACATCTTCGGTGCTTGTGGTAGTTAGAAAGCAGAACAAAAAAATCCCATCCTCCTGTAATGTTGAAAATAGCATCAAAAATGTAGCAGAAACATCGGATTCTTCACTTTGACATAGCTGAGGCCTGTTTGGAGGGGTGCTTTAGGTTCTTTGTTCATTAGTTGAAGGCTTTGAAACCAGCTCCTCAGAGTTTTCTATTGGATTGCTTTACTTGCAACAGCTTAAAAATGTGATGTAGACTCTAAATTGTTTTCTTCTGTGGATTTGAGTAAGTTTGAGAGCTGTTTTGACGTCACACATTATAGTTCCTTTAGTTCTTTGTAGTCTCAAGCTTGAGTCCAAGACTTAAAGTGGACTTGACCAAATACAGGAAGTGTACTGGGCTAAGAAGCTGCCTTTTGATGAAGTCTCTAACTTTTGTGTCCTTCAAAGCATAGAACTATAAGTCCACGGCTTCCATAATTGTCTCCTGGCAAAACATTTCTAACCGCCTGAGACTCTACAGGGGGTGGTTATATCCTTGCAGACCCTGAGCAAGAGCCCTCTGTCCCAGAGAAGAGGTAAAAAGGAAGCCTGTTCCTGGAAGTCTTTTGGGGAATCTGGGGCTGAGGACTGCTCACTATTTCTGTCAAGAAAATTTCTGCCTTCAGTCTGGGCATGAGAAGATTCCAAGGAACTGTACTAGGTCAGGATATGGTGCCTTTGGAGTAGTGCTGTGGAGGCAGTAGGTTGTCTCAAGCTCTTCCTCCACATGGCCTGCTCTGTTAAAGAAATGAAGTTTGCGTGTCATGCTGTTCTCAGTCCTGCTATCCTTTTCCACATGACATTTTTAACTTGCAAAAAGCACTGCCAGATTTGATAATGATATGGAGACAGTAAAGCATTACGTTCTTGCTTTCTTTAGGAAATAGCAGTCATAGAAAAAAACGAAAGCTTTCAGCTGGGGAGAATCCTGGATTCTTGTTGAACATCACAGGTCCTCTTATTGGAGAGTGTGACTTAACGTCACAAAGAGTTTCAGCAGCCATTCCTAGGTTTCAGCTAGCCCTCAACCACCTGTGAGACATACAAAACTTACTGATGTTTAGGAACAAACACCCTATTTCAGGTGAATGTGCTCACTTTTCTGCAGCAGAAGTGACTTTTCTTTTCTTTGCAATAGGTAAATGCTTAAAAACTGAAAGTTTAAATGAGTAGTATACAGAAGTCCATTTTCATTGTTGACCAAAGAGTCTTCGGAATAAAGGGTTAAAAAATCCTTACATCCAAAGTACCAGCGATTTAGAGAGATGGGAAGACTGATTCGGTGATCAGAATTCGATTTTACTGAGATTTCCAAATGCTTATTTACTATCCTAGGGCTAGTAATCTTTTAATACAATGGTTAGGTTAAACATCATACAGACAAACTCATGCATTTTACAAACATCTCTTGTTTGCTGAGGTTTGGTTCAATCTTCTTTTCCTGATGCCAGTCTGGATCCACTCAACTTATCATCTTCAAATCTCTTTGCTTTTGCCAAGGCATCTTGGTTATCAAACTGGATATTAAAGCCACAATATTCTCTGTCCTATGTGTCCCAGCACTAAAGAGTTTCAAGTTCTTTCAAGTTTCTGATTTTCAATATGCCTTGGTGCTGTTAAAAATACACAGTATTTTCAGATTATTGAAATTACCTGTTTATATTTTTAAGAGGAAGCTTTTGAATGTAGATGTTCAAAACTAAGGTGATGTTAATAGGTGATTAAACGACAGTATAAAAGCTCCCAGTTTGGAGGCAAGTGCTTCATTTTAGGGCTGCATTTCTAGGCTAGTCTGCTGACACTGCAGGGATTGCAGTCCACCTGGCACATAGATGGCCAAGCACTCTGGGTTAGATGGGATTTACTCCTCCAGTCATCGGAAATTATGGTTGTGTATATGTGGTTCTTCTGGAAATGGCTGGAAATGGCCAGCTGAAACCACAAACATTTAGTGTTATTCCTGTCCAGCCAGAGGTGTTGGAGTGGACAGGACTTTTTATTATCTGGGGACTTGTTTTAATCTAATAAGAAGTCACATTTCCCTGTCATTTCCTTTTTGACAATGCTATCTCCAGCCTCAGTTCCAGTATTGACCTTTGGTGCTTGTGGTATTTAAAAAACAGAACAAGAAACCCCACATTCCTCTATAATAAAAAAAGCATTGAAAATGTAGCAGAAGCATCAGCTTCTTCACTTTGACTTAGCTGATGCCTGTTTGAAGGGGAATGCCTCAGTGGTTAAAGGCTTAAAAACCAACTCCTCAGAGTTTTGTATTGGATTCCTTTACCTGCAACAGCTGAAAAATATGATGTAGACTCTAAACCGTTTTATTCTGTGGATTTGAATAAGTTTGAGACCTATTTTGCTGCCATCTGTTGTAGTTTCTTTAGTTCTCTGTAGATGTCTTGAGCTTGAGTCCAAGACTTGGAGTGGACTTGGCCAAAACCATGTTATGAGTAGGACGTGGTTGTAGAGCACTAAAGGCAAGTGGGAGAAGAGCAGGTTGCAACAGAGATCTCTCTCTAATCCCACAGACATTACACAAGTCAGTGGAAGTAGCATAAATTTTGTATCCAAGTGGTTGGCATTGCAAAATGGGAGTTACCAAACCCAGTCATAGTAACCCTGTACTCTCTGGAGATAAAGCTCTACCTGCTTCCTTCCACTTGTCAAAAAAACACCCAACTCTAACAACCACACAAACAAACCAAATAAAATTTTCCCCCACCCCCCTCATCTATTAGTTATTTGGATGGACAAGCATTTTAAAATTCGAAGTGTTTTCTGTCAATCACCTCTTGCATACAGAGGAAGCACAAGCAATTCGAAAAATGTTAAATTACAGTCCAATTATGTAAACACTTGCAACAGGGCAGTATTTTTTGTGTAAAATGCTTGGTCTGGCCACTGAAGGAATTTGCTTTTTCTCAGTGAGCAAGCCAGTATCACCTTGGTTAAATGTGGTAGCTGTGTTAAAAGGTCCCAGCAAACTGTATGCAGGTTTAGATCTTGTGAGATTATCGTTGAAGCTGAAAGACAGTTCCAAGAGCCTTCTGAAATCTTAACCTGAATGACAGTAAACTTTTGAACTTGAAACTTATTTGGAACTTTCTGATTGTAAAGGGTACTTTTTTATTTTAAGCCCAGAAAACAACTTGAGTCATAGAAGCATCTTGTTATATACAAGGAGGAAAAATAGATATTTCAAGCAAAACCAAGTAAGGATCCTGCTACGTCAGATGTTATGGATGGAGTTGCAATTTTCCAAGAGGTTACCAATGTCTGCATTATTGAAATTGATTTTCCTGTTTTTTGTTCTCTCTGTTCTATGGTCAGATGGAGTTGCTACAGTGGCGTAGTTTTGGGGAAGTAGGAAAGGTGGTCATTTTGGCAAGCATGTGGAAATACCTCTTTTAAAGATACTGGCTTTCTGCCAGTCTGAATACAGGATTGCTTGTCAGTAACTGAGCCAGTACTCTACTAGGACCTGCTAAGTTAGTGATGTAGGCTTTTGGGGTGAGCACCTATCTCCAAGTCAAAATTTTCAATGTCTCCAACAGGGAAAGAATTACACTGGCAGAAAACATCCATTTTTGCCTAAAAGTAAAAAATTGTAATTAAAATCAGGAGTGTAGCTTATACTATTGAGAGAGCTTGGCTTGAGGGTCTGACCTGAGCCTTCCTGATGGGAGTAGGGAAATACTCTCACTTGAGGCAGGATGGAGAATGTGTTAGTTCCCGAACTATTAAAAATATTCCTGGCAGTAGACTTACATTTGATTTAGCACTTGCTTTATTCTGACTGTGTTGTGCTGGTTAGGGGCTAAAGAATTTTCACTGTGTCACTATGGTCACATGTTCTTGTTTGGTATGCAGCAGGTGAACTTTTCAGATGAGGAAGAGAGTGATAATGCTGTACTCTTGTGCTGATGCAATACTGACTGTTTCCTTCAGCAAGGCAAATATCTCACTGAGGTGTGTAGATCAAAACACCTGAGAACACCCCAGAACCAATTTCAAGAGAATATTTTTTCCATGCAAGAGTCTAACACCATCAGGAAACTGGTTTTGCACAGGTAGCCTTCTTCAAAGTCATGCTTGGTTGCCTCCATAGCCTCTGGGAGCTGCTGCAACAAGGCTGCCCCACTTTGAGGTTGGTAGTGATTCTTTCTGCTGAAGGTCTAGTTGTTTCACAAACTAGTAAATGCTCACTCCTCAGCACTGAAGCATCCATTAGTGGGGAGGTCTTCCCCCCTGAAAACTTTTCCTACTGCAGCTCTTTCTCTCTTGAACATAACAATGACCTTGAGCAGCAATATGTCTGTGCTGGGAAAGCTCAGCATGCTTGTCAGCACAGGGGAGCACAGCAGGGAAAGGAAATGTCTATGGAACCGCAGCCTTTGGTGCTCAAATATGTGTCTGTGCTGGTAAGCAAAAGGGTATGAAAAGTTAAATATGCTCCTTTATTTCTCATGGTCTTCTCTCTGGCAGCTGGTGATCAGCTAGGTAAACAGGTTTCAGGAATTGGCTAGGGGTCTTCCTGGCTGCCTAGGATTTGAATGACGTTCAAGTCTTTTTTGCTAATGGCTTTTTACAGTAGATGGGCATAGTAATTTCTATAGAAGTGAAGTTTCTTTTGTCTAATTGACTTCTCTTTTCTTTTTGTAAGCTCCAGTTTGTTCCTATTTGGGTAGTAAAACCCTATCTTGGGTTGAAAGACAGATATCTGCTAGGGGAGGCAGGAGCCTCCCTTGGAAACCCTCTTCCTCCGAATTACTATAATTTTGAAATTAAGTGGCTCGCAGGCAAAGATATGGGGGTAGGAATAGCAGTCCTTTACTAGTGTATATAACAACGTACACAAACCAACAATAACTGCAGTATTAACAAAAAAGAAACAGAATCAGGGACACTGTGGCAGAGACGGGAAGAGGATGGGGTGGGGGGAGGCTGGCTTCACAAACCCCTGGGCTGTCGATCCTGGGTGCTCCGGCAGGACTCTGAGGAGAAAAAACTCCGAGCTGGCATGGAGAAGTCCTGGGGCAGTGGATGGACGAGGTGGGTTAGCAGCTCCGTAGCGGTCTCAGCAGGACGTCCCAGCGGGGCAGGGAGTGCGACCCACGGAAAAAGGAGAAGGAGCAGCAGCCGAAGAAGAAGAAGCTCTGTCCGGGTTAAGGCAAACCTCTTTGTTCCAGCAACTGCAGCTCCAAGTGTGCTCCGCAGCCGAAGAGCCAGAGAGCCCACCCCACAGCTGCCCCCAGCGTCCCTTTACCTGCCCCCTCCTCCTTTCCCCCTGGGCCCAGCCAAACTCTTTGTCTTGTTAAGCGCCCATAAGCACCAGTAATCAGGTTTCCCCACAACTAATGGGAGAAAATTCTATAGGTAAAAAAGAACAAAAAGAATGGCACCCAACCCCCGACAAACCCCCATTTTAATTTCAAGTAGGGGCTTGCACAGCTGCACAATGTACTGTGCTTTGCTCTGTTGCCTGCCTGGGTTATAAATAACGCAGCAACTTTCTCTTTCCAGTAATACTGCTACTTGGTGGTCTTGTGATGAAGTGTGTGACATTTTGAAAGGGTAAATGGAGAAGATCCTTCCCCTTCAGAGATGTTTGTAGTTTAGGTTTGAGTTAATGATCTCAAAGGTCTTTTCCAACCCAGTTCATTATGTGATTCTGTGACTCTGTGACACTGAGTCCAAGGCGTGAGGAGTCAAAGGTTGAGGTTGTTCACCTCTCAAAGCTGTTTTGGGCAGCAGGGAATTAACACGTTTCTTTAGTTGCGGTCCTAGGAACACTTCCCTGTTTGTTTAGCCTTCACCTGCCCAGCCAGAGCTTTGTGGATTAGAGGAAGTGTTGCGCCATAGGGAGGACAGAGGAGGTTGTGTGCAGCCCCTTTATCCTGTGACTGCCTGGGCACTGCTTTACACAGCAGCAGGGCATCCTGGCTCCCAAAGAGTTTCCAGGAGTCTGGGTATGATGTAAAGGTGTAACTATCGCTTGGAAAAAGCCACAGTGAGGACTGCAGCAACCAGCGAACACTCTTTGGATTAAACAAGATACCACTACAAAGGGTTTGGTCACCCTGCTTACTCCCTCAAAGTATGCAGTTAGTGGGATTTCTGAGTGGGAAAGGTCAACCCTGCTCTGTTGTGTTGCCTTGTGACAGTGGCAGAAGTCTTCTCCTTCCGCAGCAGGGCACCCCAGTTGTCCCTCGGGGCAGAGGGCACTGCACATGCAAGAGCTGTCTGAAGAATCCAAAAGGTGCCAGAAGTTAACCCCTCCTAGAATCTCCAACCCCTCTTTCTGCCTAAAATTGGATTTGGGGTGTATTTGTTCGCAGCGAGATAAGGAGAAAGCAAAGGAAAACCTCAGTTTTCCATGAAGAAGTGACTGTCAGACTTTGCTGTGGACAGGTTGAGCATCTCTGAAGCAGCCTTTCAGTTGAGGCACCAGCAGGCTAGAGAGGGTTTTTTGGGTTTTGATGTTTCATTATAGTGTCCCAGAGCAGGTTCCTTCAGACATGGAAGTGCTTGAATGAGGCTTTGCAATATCAGGTGCTAAGCAGAATGTTGATTTTTTTAAAAGTATTTTTTCCATGTTTCCATGGAGGTCAGGAATTTGCCAGATGCATGGGAATGAGGCTCTGTTAACTTGGTACAGCAACCCTGGTGGAAAACTTTCACTTGACCCAGAATTCATATGCTATGTTATCACTGCCCAATGTTCTGCGTCCCTGCTCAAGTGAGTTTGACTAATCTTTGCCTGTGACTCAGAACAGAGATGTGTTGGGAACCCCTTTTATTTTCTTTTCCTTTCAAAAAACGAAGTGAAAGTTTATCAAACTATGGCTATATGAGAGCTTGGCCAGGCAAATGAGGAAGTAAGATCTTCCTATAAAATGAGTTCTGCCCACTGCACTTATTTACTCTCAGTTAACATCAGCCTTACCTTTAAATACAAGCTGGTGACTTCCTTGTGAGCCTAGTACTGCTCTGAATCCAGCTTCTGGCTGGAGGATGATGGGATGACACTGCTGGGCCACAGAAAGAACAGCTGCCAGGTAAGGTGCAGAGCAAGAAGGGTTACCTGTGAGCACAGCTTGCTCTCCAGGGAGTTTGGCTTTATTATTTTTAGCAAACAGAGCAAAGAAGGTGGGGAAGAAAAAGGTAAATCTTTTCTTAGTCATTGAGATGAATAAACTGGGCAGGAGATCAGCTCCTTCTTAATGCCTTTATTAAGAACATTCAGCTCTGGGGAGGGGCTCAGGAGGTTCCGGAATCCTGCCGCTGCTCCCGATTACAACGGTCCAAAGGAGGAGGAATTCACCTCTGCTCAGCAGCAGAGCTGGGTCCCCTATCCTCGCAGGAAAACCTGTAGATGGACTAGATCTATGCTGGCTCTAAGGCCTAGGGCTGGTGTTAATTCTGTTCTCCTAAAATTTTGGTGACCCCCTCCCGACCTTTGTGGTTCGTTAGAGCCCAGTTATCTTTTCTCTTTTGTGGCATGTTATTAGTTTCTTTGAACACCGGATAGGTTTGGATTTTTTGGGGGGTTTTTCCCTCTCCAGTTGTCATCCATCCTTCCTCGTGCCGTTCATTTGCATAGCCGTGCCTGGCGGCTGGTGGTGAAACAGTTCTATTATATTTCACAATCCATCTGGTCCTTGCCGCGCCATGCACCGCCCATGTTGCTCCCAGGCCGTCCCACGCCGCCAGCCGTGGCCACTACCGCCTCCCGCCACACTGGCTCACGTCATTCTGGCTGTCCACCACTGCTCCGCTATGCTGGTCCGTACTACCGCTTCTTTGCCTGGTTGTGTTGCGCCGGCCCCTCATGACCACTCCACCATGCCGTGTGCTGGGCAGCGCCATGTGGTCCTGCCTGCCGTCTCAGCCATGTTGCTGCCGCCGCTGCCTGCGCTATGAGGAATTTCTGCTTGCCCTGGCCCCGCGTGCCCCAGAACAGTGTACGCAGCACCGGCACTGTGGCTCCCTCGGTCCGGCTCCGCCCAGCTGCGATACCCCAGGGCTGCCCACCATGTGGCCAGCCTGGCACGGTTCCCTGCTGGCCCCGAAGGAGCTGGCCCCGCCATGCCACGGGGGTCCTGGGTCGGCTTCCTGGNTAGGTGGGCTTCCTGGTGTGGGAGCCTGCAGGACTGTTTATTTATGTATATTTCTTTCTTTTTTCTCCCCCTCAGTAATTGTAAAATCACCCTGTATTTGTTAATATTAATTGTTAATGTTCTTCCAGTTTTTGTACAGCTCACCCTCTTTTTCCCACCATTACTGTCTGAAATAAACAGTCCTGCAGGCTCCGATACCAGGAAGCCCACCCAGGACCCCCGCGGCATGGCGAGGCCAGCTCCTTCGGGGCTGGCAAGGAACCGAGCTGGGCTGGCCACATGGCGGGCAGCCCTGGGGTATCACAGCAGGGCCGGAGCTGGGACAGCCCAAGCCAGGCGGAGCTGGACCAGGGAGGGCCACAGTGCTGGTGCCGTGTGCACCGTTCTGGGGCATGCGGGGAAAGGGCAAGCCGAAATTCCTCATAGCACGGGCAGCGGCGGCGGCGGCATGGCTGGGACAGTGGGAGGGACCACATGGTGCTGCCCAGCGCGCAGCATGGTGGAGCGGCCACGAGGGGCTGGCGCATCATGGCCGGGCAGAGAGGCGGCAGTACGGACCCAGCATAGCAGAGCAGCGGTGGACAGCCAGAGCGACGCAAGCCAGCACGGCGGGAAGCAGTGGCGGCCGCGGCTGGCGGCGCTGGGCGCCCTGGGAGCAGCACGGGTGGCGCACAGCATGGCAAACTGGAAGTATTGTGAAATATAATAGAACTGTTTCACCACCAGCCACCAGGCGTGACTATGCAAATAAATGATATGAGGAATGATGGGTGACAACTGGAGAGGGAAAAACCCCCCAAAAATCCGAACCTACCCGGTATTCAATAAAACTAATAACACACCACAAAAGAGAAAAGATAAAAGATAAAACTGAACTCTAGCAAACTATAAGGGTAGGGAGGGGATCGCCAAAACTGTAGAGGACAGAATCAAGACCAGCCCTAGACCTTCGAGTCGACACAGAGTGAGTCCACCTACGGGTTCTCCCGCTAGGGGACCCAGCTCTGCTGCTGAGCAGAGCTCAATTTCTTCTCCTTTGGACCATTGTAATTCGGGAGCAGCGGCAGGATTCCAGAATCCTCCAATCCCCACCCCAGAGCTGAATTTTCTTAGTAAAGGCCTTAAAAGGAGCTGATCTCCTGCCCCATTTATTCATCTCACTTAACAAGCCAAAGGGATTCACTGCTTGCACAGAAGCACCAAGTCTTGCAAAAAGAAGCAAAGGGTGCAGACATGGACCACAGATTTGGTGCTGCTTGGGATGGAGCTGGAAAAGTGTTGTGGTGAACAACTTTCATCCAGCACCTGCTCATGTGTGCTGGAAGCTGTGAGGTGGACGTGGCCTCTGCCCCCTCTGCAGCTGGAAAGATCTTTGGTAAAATTCTGAAGGGTTGAATTGAACTTAATTTCAGATGAAATCCAGTAAAATGTCCATGCAACACAATGTGATGCTAATGTGGGAAATTGTTCTGATAGTAAAAGAAAAGGAAGAGGGGTGGGGAGAAGAAAAAAAAAGAAAAAACATCAGAGTAGACAGAAGTACAGGTTTGAAAATAATAGTAATGGCTATTAAAATATGTGGTAAATATTTTCTTTTCAACCTGAAGACTGATACTAAGAAAAGTTTTTAATTAACAATAATTTATTGTTAAAAATCTAGGCATTTAAAAAAGAAATCAAGTAGTACACTTTAAGTGTTTGGAGCCACTGATTGCATATTTACTCTGGTGCTAGCCCAGATGTGACTGCTTCTACTTTGTTTGGTTTCGTTGATGTATTTCAGTTCAGACAGTAGCTGTTTCAAAGATGAGAGAACATATCAATAATGAAAAAGCAGGCAAATACTTTTCATCTTTAGTCAAGAAATTAAAAACAAGGATTAGATGTAAAAATTGACAGCGTGCACTGTGAGGAAAATAGTCACTGACTGAAATAAGCAATGCTTTAGTTTAGATGGAAAAATACACATGGTAGCTGTTTTCCCCATACAGTTATGATATATTTAAGGTATGTTTTGTTTTATTGATGCTGTTTGTCATTTTTAACTGAGTGGCATATTTCTCCCAGAGAATACCTGAAATTTATAAAGCTACAAATAAAAGTAAAGAACAGAGTTTCATGAGGTGTGGTTTTAACTAATTATCATGTTTTCCTGCTGAACTAATCAGTTTTAAATTAACTGAACCCAGTGTGGATTTCTTTCCCATGGCCTGAGGGGGCTCTTATGCCTTGGGGAGGAAGGCACTCTGAATCCTCTCCTGGCTGCTTGCTTCCAGTACCTCCATGCCTTCTTCCACCTGGTTTCAGCTTCTGGCTCCTGGGGTGGCCCACTGCTGGGCAGGGAATGGCTGGTGGACTGGGAAGGGGAGCTGGTGGGTGGGATGTGGTGCTGGCTCTGGGCTCAGCACTGAGGTAGTTGTTTGGTCAGTTAGTTCTGCATCTGACCGAAATCAGCAAAGGAAAGAGGGCCACCCTTACATCCTTCATGTGGGTAGAAGAACCAGCCACAGCTTTTAACGAGGTAGTACCAATAATCGCAGTGATGTGGCAAGAGATGATTCTGTGCAAGCAAGCCAACAGTGACTGGAGGTGCTTGGCTTGACAGATGAGTGGTCACTGTGTATGTTCTTCTTTGTCATTCTTGTTTGGCTTAGGCAGCTCTATGTATCCCTGGCTATGCTGCCCATCACCTTCATTCACTGGATAGACCAGAAATTTATGTGATGCAATTCTGGAGAATATGAAGTAGCTTTTTGCTACTTTTGCACACTCATTTCTGAATTGCCTTGACAATAAACATAAGTGAAATTTAAACCGCTTTCTGGATCACCTGCTTCAAAGAACCATCCCAACGGCTTTCAAAAAACCAAGCTGCTTCTCTGAAAATAGAAGTCCTCACTGAAATAGCAAGTAACAGGAAAAGAGTAGTCAGGCATCATTAGAACTGATGAGTGACAGAGTTTCAGAATTTATGTCTGTATACACACAGACAGACACATAGTAGGAAAGATAAAACTATATATAAAAAAAATCAGTTTCCAGATACTTTGTGAACAGCATGTTTCCTTAAATCACTGGATGAAATCTGCTGTACTTGATAAGTTGCTATGGCATCTGAGTCCATCCAGTAAAATCTGACAGATATTTATCTTGGGCTGACAAACCACACAGCAAATTGAAAATCCCCTTTGTGTCATTTCCTGTGAGATAAGTCTGAAGAACCAACTCATGCATTGCAGCCTGTCTGCACACAGGCAGTCTGGCACAGCTCACCAAATAAGGTGACACCTGTCTGACATAATGTTTGGAGAGTGACGAACATTGCATAGGACACTCTGGTGCTTTTATGATTAAGTGTGGACCAGAAAAACGCTTTAATGTTGAGAGAAGACTGGACAGTCTCCTCAGGGAGAAGACAGCTAATCTGCTGGTCTCTGCTGTGCACTAGGGAAAGAACTGAGACGATCACATGCTCTTCCTTAACACTTGTGTTTTGTTGTTGCTAATCTTTCCCTCCCTGAAGCTGATGCCTGTGGACATAGCTGGGAAGACAGGATCATCAGGTTTAAAGGAACATAAATGCCTGCTAAAATGGCACTGGCCAATTCAATTTCTAGCAAAGCAGCAGCTCCACACTCCAGAAAAGTTTCTGCAGCAGGGGTAGAAGTGTACCAGAGCAAGATGGATTTTTTCTGCAAGCTGGGCTATGGTAAACAGGACATCTGCAAAGTGCTGGAGGACCTGGGCCAAGAGGCTCTGGAGGATGATGTGCTGAAAGAGCTGATTTGGATGGGGAGCAAACCTCAGGCTCTGGAGAACCAGGCTTAGCCTTCCCAGCTAAAGCTGGTTGCCCATGGACTGTGTAGCACCACAGCGTGGCAGAAGTGGCTTGGAGATGAAAGGGATTCTTCTGATTCCTTGAGACCCGTTGTGATCGATGGCAATGTTGCAATGAGGTAAGCTTCATTTCCTGAAAGGCATCTCTCTTCCTCTGAAGCTTTTGAATTTTAATAGTGATGGCTTGAAGTTTGTTTTTCATTAAGGTGAGAGGTGCATTGATGCATTTGATGTATGAACAATTGCTTATTCCTGTTCTTTGGCTGATACACAACTTTTAAGGACCTGCTGTCTTGATGTTTATGCATATGCACATCATGTGCAATTAATGGCTCACTCTGCATTCTGACCTTTTATAAGACAACCTCTGTCCACTGTTTGAGGCAGTGTCTCTCCCTTTGAGCTCACCATTAAATTACTCCCCCTTTTCAAATGGGCACCTAGGATTTCTAAACCTGAGATATTTCCAGGGAAAATCTGATTAAGAGATAGACAGACCACCCAGCTAATCTAAGAAGAGGGGAAATAAAGTCAGGTGGCTGTGGTTTCTAACAGTATCACAGTTGTACTGCTTTGACTTGCAAAAATGTTCCCAGCTTGTATAATTTTTGTGGATTTTCGATTTGGCGTCCTTTTTAGGGAAATATCAGGGCATTGATAGTTGACTTGTATTGAATAGATTCAATTTCACTTCCTCCTTAGTCATTCTGTTTCTGGGAAGTGTCGCATCAACCCGTGCTGGCCAATTGCATTTCCTGAGCAGTGTCCTGGCACTGTGAAAGCACTCCTACAGATGGGGAGCCTGGCATGTCCCTGTGGATGGGATGTCCTAAGACAGCAGTGGCTTGGCCTCTCTTTATCCAAGCAACACGGAGCCAAGAGTCCAGGGTGCACTAGCTATCCATCTGTTTTCTCTGTTAACTTCCCTGTCCACTCAACAGGGCCAAGTCCATCCCTGCAGGCTGGGACAGGGCAAAGGAAGGCTTCCTCCTTCTGTTAACTCTCCTGTGAGATGAGGTGAGACCTTAGTAACTCTTAATAGGCAACCAGATTTCTTCCTACAAATTGTGCTATTTTTCATCTGTGGTCACCATTTCAGGACTTTTATTGGGTGTAAAGTGAAGCTTTGGCTATGAGGCTGGTGTAGACAGATCCTAGAGGTGAGTCCTGGGGGGTGATGGTGGGATGCTCATCTAAGACTGCGGCATCACGCTGGACTGGCCTGTCAGTGCAGGTGGGTGTAGCCGCCAGGAGAGTCATTCACAAGGGCTTTTTGCAGAGGTGAAAGACTCAGTGAGACTGGCAATATTGTTGCAGAAAGGTCGAAGTACAAGGATGAGCATTCTGTAGATACTAAGGCATTTATCCATTTAGGACTTTGTGTACAGTTTATGTTAGTTTCCTTGTGCAGAGGTAGTTAACAAACTACCTTCCTTTACCCAAACACTGCTCTGTAGTCAAATTTCAGATAAGTGAATGCCAAGCAGTAGGAACTTTCAGGGAAGGTAAGGTATTTAAAAAGATATCACCCCTAGTTGTTTTCCTTGAGGCTATTTTCTGTCTTATGCTGCATATTGAATTCTTCAGAACTTACCTTACTGGCACTTCTAGAGCACTTTTCTTAGGGCTTTCCTGCCTCTCTATGTAATGAAGAAAATATCCATCACCTAGAGCAAAAAAAAAGTGGGCCTGAAGTGCCTGTGGTCATCTGAACTGATGTCTTGTCTCTTTTTTGGTTCTCTATATTTCATATCCTGCCTCTTACATTTTTTCTTCCCCCCTATTTTGTCTAATGTTTCCAAAAAAGATCACCGGTGGAGTGCCCTGTGATCACACCTGCAGCCACTTCAGCCATTAAAATCTCTAATGGCCCTGTTACCATAGAAGAAAATTCCCACATTTTGTTTCTCACAGGAGAGCCTCATGGGTTTCTGCTTATGCAGGAAGAAACTCTCACTCCTCAAACCTTTTTTAGACAAGGAATTTGAAGGGTTTGACCAGGCCTAAGATCTCATTGGTACTTTAGAACTTAAGTGCATCCAGATAGAGATGGAAGGAATAGGCTTGGGTCACAAGAAAGGGGATAGGATATTTCTGCATTTAAGTATCCAAACTATTTCAGATAAATCTTTTCTTCTGCTGGAGGAGGTGTTTGGATCTGTCCCATCAGGGCACCCTGCCAGGGTGTTTTCTTGGAAACTGATGAATGACAAAAAAGCTGTTTATTTTGCCTTTTCATTACTGGCTCAGTTGAAGAGAACTCTATGCTTCATGAAAGCTTTGCCTCTTCATCCTCTCTCTTTTTTTATAGTCATGGAAACAAGGAGGTGTTCTCTTGCTGGGGGATCCAGCTGGTGGTGGATTGGTTTTGAGAGAGGGGGCATGCTTACATCAAGGCTTTTGTCCCACTCTGAAGAAAGGAACCCCCTCAACAAGACAGCCCCATCGCAGGTAGGTCACCATCCGGGGCATAATTTATCAACCATTAGGTGCAATTTGGAGACAGAGGGGGTGTGAAGAATCCAGTACAGTTTTTTTCTCCTGTAAAGACAAGCACAGTGCAAGTTGTGTATCAGGCTTCCCTCGCTTAAATGAGTCATTAATTCATTGCCCCATTCAGTGCTCCAGGCTAGCAGCTAAAACTGCTTACAAGGCTTTGTTACACTGCTTTAAACCAAACCTTCTGCTTAACAAGCACAAGGTGCTGCCAAGCTGAATTAAAGGAGGAGTTTGTCAGCTTGCAATGAGCCTACAGAGCTTTTGAGGCCTGCCAGGAGACAGTAATGTTCATTACTGCATGACTAATATCTGTCAGCCTGCTACCCAACACAGAGGGTGCATAGGTTCCCCTTCCAGGAGAAGAAAATGCATCAGCAGAAGTCTGTGGAAGAGAGTGAGAATCAGTTTGTCTGGAAATAGATCAGCGAGGTTTGTGCCAGCAGCTTGGTGTCTGCAGATGAGGCGGATCTGCCTTTCTGCAGAGAAGAAATGGCAAGAGGTCAGAGGGTCCTCAAAAGTAGCAAAAGAAGTTTATTTACGTATTCTATTAGACATGTTTTATCTTCAGGTAAAGCTTACATCAGGGCTGGTTATGAGTCTTCTGGCATCTAGCAGGGCAAAAAGGGCACTGCAGGGATTCAGTATCAGACTGGTGTAGAATTCAAGGCATTCTTTTACAGATAAGACTTAAAAATTAAAAAAGATTGTCTCAAAATTTAGAAGTTGATGTTTTTTGTAAAAGACCTAGTTTTCAAGTTGCCAAATAACCACCAGATATCACTGCATCTGAAAATTGCACCATGAGTTTCCTAAAGTGCTGAAATATCCTTAGATTCCTGTAGGTTTCTAGCAAATGATTGAGAGCTGGTCATTATTAATTAATTAGTTTTTCTTTTATTTTTTGCTTCCCTCACCTACTTCTACCAATCCTCCCACCAGATCAGCACATTCTTGAGGAGCTTGAAAGGCAATCTGTCCTTGTCTACACACCCTCTCGGAAGGTGAAAGGCAAGAGGGTGGTTTGCTGAGACGATGGCTACGTAGTGAAAGTTGCTTATGAGAAAGATGGAGTCATAGTTTCCAACGACCATTACTGAGATCTCCAAAATGAAAACTCCGAGTGGAAATGGTTTATTGAGCAGCAACTACTCATGTACTCTTTTGTCAGTAACAGGTAAGAGATGGACGGTATTATAGATTCTAGAATTTAAACATTATGGGCCAAGTCAGCTCCAGCATCATAGTACCTCCCACCAGTAGCAGAATACATGAGCCTTTCTATGAAAGGAATTTATTGCAGCTTTTCTTGTCTCATTTCTTGAGTTTCCTACTCCCTCAGCTTTGGTCTTAAAACCTCCCTGTCACTCTTCTGTGAACTTTTCTACTTGAATGGCAGCATTAGTGACCAGCTTTGTTTCTTTCCAATCCAATTTGTGATTTTAAACCAAGGGTTGGTATCTTTTAATTTCTCTTTCCTGTAAGAAGCAGAATTAAATCCATGAGAGGAGGCTGGCTGGCAGTATTTTAATTCCCCTGCATGACCAAACGGGACTTTTTCCTGTGTTTCTGCAATCATAGCTTGCTGGAAGAGACAAGAAGCTGGTCTCTCTGGCCCTTCACCATCCCTACTGAGAGAAGGTTTTCATTCAGGCACTTGCACCATGCCTGTGAGGCTGAGCTGAGTGCTCCTCGGTCTGCTCGTACTAAACTCTCTTCTCTCCTGCGTTTCCTAATAGCTGAGGTGTCCAGGGGAAATGCACTTCACATCCAGTGTGCACAGACACGTGCTTACATCCATGACATTTTTTACTTTTACAGGTTTATGCCTCCAGATGATCCATTAGGCCGGCATGGACCCACCTTGAGTAACTTCCTCAGCAAAAAGCCAGTGCTTCCTGAAAGAAAATGGCAGCCTTGCCCTTATGGTGGGTTTCTTCCCATGCTGGGAACTGCCTCCTGCTTCCCAGCAGTGCTCTCCCTCGGCTAGGGGCCACTGCCATGTGCTGTCCCGCTTCATGTGGAAGAGGCTTGGGTTGGGGTTGCTCAAAAGTGTGATGCTTTTTTCACCTCCTGCTTAAGTGGCTTCAGCCTCAGCAAAGGCAGCAGATGTTTCTGGCCCCTTCATCCTTGCCTGCACACAGCACCCATGGGCACTGTGGCTGCATTGACCATCCTGCCCACACACACTTCTCACTTTGTGAAGTGGATTTTGCTGCAGGACTTGGGAATGGCCATCCAAACAGTTTCCCTCTCTCCCCTCCTGACAGCCCCTAGCAATGTGCAGGTTTTTCAGAGGCAAATCCTTACGCTGTGCTTAAAGTAAACTTTTGTAGAAGCAGGCCTCCCAGCCCACCAAGTGCAGAAACTGAAACATGAATGTCAGACACTTCCAAAATAGCAGAGATTTCCTTTCACTGCTGCTTCACTCTGCTATTAATATCAGCAATATTGACTTGAGTCAACAGTACAGAGTTTGAAAATATTACTTCCTGTTTTTTTCTGTGTTCATCACACCCAGTGCTGGAGAGTAGTGATGTGTGCATTAATTGGTGTTGGTGTTAGTGACAGCTTCCTGTCTGATTTGTCTTTATTCTTTCAGGGAAAAAATGCACATATGGCAATAAATGCCAATTTTATCATCCAGAGAGACAACATCAAACTCAGCTTTCAGTTGCTGATGAGCTCAGGGCCAAAACAAAGGTCCCATTAGCCCTGGGGAAAGTGAAGGAGAGGTGTCAGTGCTCACTGTACTCAGCCAGAGGAGAGCCTGCACCCTGCGATGCCTGCAGAGAAACCCTTCGGGAAGCCAGAGGCTGGTCTGGGCCTTCCTGCTACCCAGGCAGCTCCCAGAGGAGCTGTTCTGAGCAGACATTCTGTGCCTGGGCCGGCAGTCCTGGCTCTGACCTAGGGCTGGACCAGCGCTTGCCACAGGCAGAGCCGCTCCTGGAGAAGATGTCAGCAGTGTCCATCAGTGACAACACCTATGGCTGCCACTGGTCTTTATGCACCTCTCAGGACAGGGGGGTCATGGACAGCCCTCACCCTGGTGCCGATCTCAGGCACAAACTCTTCTCACTGCATCACACTCAGAGCTTGGACCACACCGGTTCACCCAGGTGCCCTTTCCAGCAAAGAGTGCTCCCAGCTGTGCAAGGCAGGATGTGCCCAGAGCACAGCTGGGCTCAGGAGGGCCATGATGTGCATGGAACAGGTCACAGTAGCTGCTCCATCCCTCGAGGTGCTCAGCACAAACAGGCCCTGGAGACCCAGCACCCTGTTTTGCTGCAGTCCACAGCTCTGTCCCCTGACAGGCTTCACCTGCACAGTGAGCACCAGCTGCAGCAGCACCACTGTTTCACCAGGCGGCCCTCAGGGCAGCCCTTTCAGTTAGATTCCAGCAACGGAATGGGCTTATTCCAGAAAGCACATGCTTACCCCCAATGCATCTTACTGGCCCACCCCAGCTGCAAGACCACCCTCTGCCCCACAAATAAACATACACAGGGAGCTGTGCTCCCCTTATCCTCACAGTGTGATGAGCCAGGTCATGACTTTGTACCCCAGTATCCAGGGTAAGGGGACTGGAGCACCTCCCCTATGAAGACTGGCTAGGGAAGTGGGGGCTGTCCAGCCTGGAGAAGAAAAGGTTGCATGGAGACCTCACAGAAACCTTCCAGTATCTGAAGGGTTCCTACAAGGAAGCTGGAGAGGGACATTTAATCAGGAACTCTAGTGATAGGACACAGGGGGATGTCTTCAAACTGAGAGGGAGTAGGTTTAGATTAGATTTCAGAATGGAATTCTTAATTGTGTGAGTGGTGAGGCACTAGTAGAGGTTGCTCAGAGAAGTTGTGGATGCACTGTCCCTGGAAATGTTTAAGACCAGGTTGGATGGGGCTCTGAGCAGTCTGGTCTAGTGAAAGATGTCCCTGCCCATAGCAGCAGGGTAGTTGGATGATCTTTTAGGTCCCTTCTAACTCAAACAGTTCTGTGATTCTATGATATTGCCTGCTGGACTTTAATGATTAAAGACACAGGAACTTGTGAAACCTCCAGAGCAAATCGTTCCCAATAACCACAAGTTCTAGAGCAAGAAGATGCTATTCTGAGGCTTAAAGTAAGTGTTTTTAGAGGGCATTATGTCAAGGATTACAGCTGCTCCAGGAATACAAGTATAAGCATCAAGGTGAAGGCTGTCATCCACAGCAGTGGGATTGCATTCCACCTTCTCTGAAAGAAAACAGGAGGGCTCAGTGTTACTGGGCTGTCAGCATTTGACCTGCACTGGTGACTGGACTGAGGATGGCAGATTTTCATTAACGCCCTGAAACACTAGAGATGCTTTTAAGAGTCCTAACCTATTGTTCAACTTTCGTAAAAGAACTGTGCTCCCCAGTCCCCAGTGAAGGGCTCTCCCATGACCTACCTGTCACTCCTTGCTTAGCCAGCACAGAAGATGATTTGGCCTGTTCCCCTAGCACAGGGCTGTGCTCTCTGCTAGAGGGCAGCTTTGGGTCCCTGTCAGTACCTGATTCAAGCCCAACCCACTGTCAGTGAGCTTTCAAAGCTACACCTCATGCTTCTAAAGCAATGCTGAGAAATCACAGAACTTCTAGGAGAGGGGCTGAAGGTGCACCAGAGCACCTGAAGGAAGACACAGCTACATTTCTCAGAGAAGGGGCACACACAGCGTAAATCAAATCAGGGAAGTCATCTTCAATGTAAGTCCTAGTGTGGACTGAGGGCTCAGGGTTGGTAATTAAAAAAAAATTAAAAAAAAAAAAAGGAAGCTTGAAAGTGTCTCCTGTATTGAACAAGAAATCCATTGTTGACTTAACCCTTAATTATCAAATGTGGCCCTAAAATGCAATTATACAGTAAAGTATGTTCTGTTAGGACATGTTTGATTTTCAGTAAGCTGTAAAGCTGCTAATCTCTGCATTATTCCACTGAATACTTCAGGTTAAAATTCAAATAGTATAGTTGATCCTGAAGGTTTTTGGCTTTATACCAAAGTTTAAGTATGTCAGTATGATATGTTTAAAAAATGCTTTAACACATTATAAAATGTTCATCCATAACACTTTGTTCTCAGTAATGTCTTCTTTATTTTCTGGGTCTTACTTAGGTGGAGGGGTTTTTTTGTTGTTGTTGTTTTGTTTAGTTTTTGTTTTGTTTGCTTTTTTCCCTCAGTCCTCTTAGAACTGATGCTTCAATATTCAGGTGGGATGTTCAAGCTCTCTGCATGATCTCATTTCTCTGAAGTGCAGTGTTGTTAGTTTCAGGCAGGAATTAAACAGTCCTCAATGAGAGAAGTTGGAATTCTGTTGCTTTCACAAAGGTAGCAGTAATTTACCCTTAGTGACATTATCACATGATCATGATGCATTTTTTGAAAGCAGTGATAGTTTGACCTGTTTCCCTCTGGAAACCAGCACCAGCTATATTTTATTTATTTTATTTTATTTTATTTTATTTTATTTTATTTTATGATGGTGTTTGAAGAATCTGCAGAAAATAAGTAAACTGTGTCTATTCAATTTTTTATTCCCCTGTGGATGGCTCCAAGAAACAGCAATTTGGATTTTACGTTCACAGAACAGGACAGTTTTTTCCATATGTCCTATGGATTGTTGGAATGGCTTATAAATTTATCCACTATGTATTACATAAGGATTAGAAGTTGTCTTAAAACAAAATTGTGGAAAAAGTTCTTCCTGATATGCCTTGAAAAATACTGGAGACAAAGTGTGATGCCGAGTGGAAAAATACCTTCCACTGACTCAAACAATGCAAGTCTTCTTTTCCTTTGAGGATGCACAGGAATTTGGTGGTTGTTCAAAACTCTCTCGATATTTAATGTTTGTTTTTCTTTTCATTTCTGTCGTATTTACTGAGGAATCATTTTGTAAAATATATAGAATGTGCACTCTGCTGAGAAAGTATCTGAGAAAATAAATTAGACTTTGGTGCTAAACAGAACTTGATTTCTCTTGGCTCTTGTCCAGAGGGTTTTTTCTCATGGGGACTTCGTTGGAAGGGCAGCTCAGCAGCAGCACTGGGTCACCACCTGAGAGGAAGTCTGCTGCTGGCCAGGAGCCCACAGAAAGCAGGGACTGCTTCCCTGTTCCAGCACAGCACAAGCACATGGGGCTCTGGAGTTCCTGGTGCAGGGCCTTTTGCACCTTCCAAAGCAGGGATTTCTCTTTGCCTTTGTCAGCCCCTGGAGCAAGGGAAAGCACTGTGAACAGAAAGGAGGTGGCAGCTCTTGGACAGAGGGGTAAGAGGCTGTTGTTATTTGGTATCTCTGCTGACATGCATTTGAGGCCAGCTCTTGCTGCCAAGTTGCAAATGAACCCATAAATCTTAACAGGCTCAGAAAGTGCTTGATGTTCTTTGCTTTTTGGTTGTCAAGACTTTTAGAAGAAGCTGGAAGCACTGAGATCAGTCTTCCAGGAGATGGGGTGCTTTCCCAAGGAAGATTTACAGGTTGCCAAGTTCAGTTTAAGAAAGAAAAAAAGAGAAAAAAAATCCTCTTCCTTTTTCTACACTCAGCCCTTCCCAAAAAGGCAGAAAGTCAAAGACAACTTCCCTTGCAAGGGGCTAGGGCAACTATACACAAATATTACACTGAAAAGTCTTGGGTCACCCCTGCAACAGCTCCTCAGCATAAGAAAGGGGTGCTCTTTGCAGTCCTGGGCACCTCACAGCACCTCCCTCCATTTCTTCTAAAATACAGAAATCTCTCCTTCGCAGAACATGGATGACAAACCTACTAATGCAGTGAGCTGAGGTACCATAAGAATTAATGCCATAAAACACTCTATAAAGTACATAATTTTGCTGGATAACAAACACTTCTATTTGCCAATTATTCGGAGAAGTTTTGATAATATTTTAATTCAGTTCCCGCAAGAACTGGCGCAATTCATAAGCAAACATTTGAACTAATCACAAAAACTGAATAGAACATGACTTCTTCTTAAAACGTGTTGGACTACTAGAGAAGAACAGGGCTTGTACTTCACCAAGCATGACAGACCTCTGCACTCCCTCATGTATACACAGGACCGCTGTAGGATCTATCTCCCATGCACTGGTGGGACTGGGATGTTTTGAACTCTCGAGAAGAGTTTAATATTACAGCACCATTAGCATTATTAAGAAGGTGCTATGACTTGAAATTGATAGCAAAGGGATTTTTTATAGTATTTTAGCCATATCCCTTCTCCACCCCCAGCTGCCTTGGGCTCACTGCCTTGAAGTCTTGCAGCAGGCTCAGAGGAACTCTTGTGCTGATGTGTTGACTTGGCAAATGCAAGTGGAGCAGAGCAGTGAGTGAACACAGCAATTTGTGGGGACAGCACTTGCGGGGCAGCGAGCCAGAGACTCGGGACAACACTCACAGGGCTGGCAGGGCTTTGAGCCTGGCCAGGAAATTGGATGATGTGCATGAATGTTGGCATCAGGATTGTTCACCCTAAACACAGTGCCAGCTCCTCCTCTTCCCCTGAGTCAAACTGTTTCCTTGTCTTCACTTTCTTCTCCCATCTTTGTTGGGCTCAGCATTTCCATTGCACCTACACTTACCTAGTTTGGGCATTGAAGAGAATGAGTAGAACACTACTGGTTCCATACAGAAGAAAAATCGGCATCAGCACACTTGATGGCAGAAGAGAAACATAAACTAGGAGCAAGCAGCAAAATATGGATAGCATAAAAATTTCCACCCTGGACAAAAAGTAGATTTTCTCAAGAAAAGAACAAAAAATAAATTAAATACAATTAATGAATAGCAGAACTTGGAGAAGCAAGTACTGAATGTCACACATGGGTAGGTGAACCTTGGAAAGGTTCATGTGCAAAGCTTTTTCATGTGCAAAGTTTTTTACTTTGCTGTAAGTAAAACTGAAAAAGGTTCTGCTACCCTTCTACACACTTGCAAGACTGAGCAAAGCACGCCCAGCTCTCTTGTGGCTCTCAGCTTGATGAATTTGGAATCTGTAATTTAATATCTGCAGAGACTCCAAACAACTGAGAAAAGTGCTAAATAAGAAGCAGCATCAACTGTAGTAACCAAATGAGCTACAACACTTAACACAAAGTCAAGACAAAGACAACTTCACTGCCTGGTGATTTCATTTCCAGATTAGACTTCATTTTACTACAGCAACTAAAGTTCTCCTGGCATGGTCAGGAGGAGAGATGTGCAGAGACCAGAGCTGCCTATGAGGACTAAAGAACAACAAGTCTTGCCAAGGGAGGCAGCAGGAGAAGCCCAGAGGAATCTGATAGCTTTTACTACTTGAAATGTTAAATGGCAAAATGCACTTCATAAATAAAATCACATTCTCCAGCTACAGGGAAATCTAACTCCTAAGAAGTGCCATGATGCCCTGGAAAAGGTTGCAGTCCTGCAGTCCATCCCTCCACTGCTCTGAAAGTGGTGCTAAGGAAATTTTTAGCAGGGAAATAAACTTGCTATGATTTGTTATTCCCCAAATATACACAGCCATTGGCAGATAATTATAAGTATTACTCAAAAAGCATCATCAGAATGAGAAATACTGAGTTCTCCCCACAGGAGGTCCTGTTAGGAAGAGGCTGAAGATAATACAGAAGCTTGTAAAAACGTTATTTCCAGCAGGGAAACGTTTTTTGAGAACTTCAGCATCTGCATATCCTTTTGTTCATAACGTAATGTATGACATGTGCTGGATTTTGAGCCCTGGCTTCACTTAAAGAAGTAGATAGATCTTTAAATCTTTAGAGCATCTCCCTTAGGTAATATTTAAGCCTTGCAGAAGGTTAAAAAAAGAGTGTAAATTGGTTTAAGCTGAAGTAAAAAACCCCAAATATTATGGAAAGAAGGGGCTGAGAATCCTATTTTCTACATCAGTAGAAAAGTGGAAAAAATAATCACAGGTGGTTTTTCTTGATCATCTTCTATGATATTCATAAGCAACTGGGAATGGTATTTAGGAGACACCAGTTTAGGTCAGTCTCTGCACTTTGCTCTTTTATATTCTACTGTTTGAATTTGCCCACAGCCAAACGGAAGCCTCTAGGGAATGTCCCACAATTGACATCCCTAAGACATTCACCAATAACCTAGCTCTAAAAATCGTGATGGCCAAGTCCACCACAAGCTGTCAATGTGGTAGCACTAGAAACAGGATTTGCTGCTCCATGGCCGTGCCGTGCACTTGGGGAAATCTTGGCAGCAGAAGTTGCTCTTGGGAGCAGCAGAAGCGTGGGGACCCTGTGAGTCTGGAGTGCTGCGGCACCGGCTCAGCTCTGCCCAGCATGGGTGCTCCTCTTCCGGGGGTCCTGCCCTGAGAGGTGCCCGCCGGCTGAAAGGAACCACGAACCTGTGGATGAGGCTCGATCACACCGGCTGAACCAATTCTATTGCTTTCTGCGACCTGAAACACGTGGCATTGTTGTACCTTCACACGCGTCTGCACTTTAGCCCGTGGTTTATGTTTAAGCAGTCCTGCAAGGGCACACAGCAGCTCAGGCAGACTTAGGGGCTGCAGCAGTGTCAGGCTGTGGAGCAGTGAGAGACAAATGCAGAATAACAGGTTTGAGAAAGGGGGCATTTTACAAAATCTACCCTTTATTCTCTCTATTCTCTCCTCACCTGCAGTTCAAGCTGTGGCTGCCCTGCCATTGGCGGCTCAGGATTTATCTTGGCTGGGGCCCAGGTGCTGCTGCCAAGCTCTCCTTTCAGGGCAGCAGCCCTGGGAAAGTCACTCGGGGTTAAGTTTAGAGTTCCAGGTTGGCACATTCTTAATGCAAGCCAAAAATAAGTGTGAATGGGGATCAATTTTATGAATTTGCTGAGCTGCCAATTATATTTTAAAGCTGAAATCTGAAACTAGGTTTGCCAGTGGATAAGTATCACAACCAATCCTTAGGCAGAAATTAATTGAAAAAACACTCTGCAAGCCCAGATAGCCTTGCCTTACAAATGTTATCTCCCATGTCTTTCCAGGCGGACTTCGGACATTGTCAGTCAACCAGAACACAGGGGATTTTAGTTAATTAAGTTTACTCTCTTGTATGTGTCAATCAGCAGTTAGGGGGATATACAACAAATATTTCCAGCATGCAACTGTAAGGCAGCATTAAGTGGGAGGGGAGAAACTTTCTCCCCCCCAAAAACCAGCACAAACTCCTACCGCATTCCTTTTATACCTCCTTTCCTTACATTTTTGGGTAGCAGGGTCACCACAGTAGTGGGGTTGCCCAAAGCCAGGTAGTTGGGTTATGCATCCACATCTCAACAGAAGTGAAAATAAAATTCTCCACTCACCAGGCAGAGGCTGGTGGTAACTGCAACTCAGCAGTTACTGCCTTGAGCTCACAGCTATCTGAAACCTGCCTGCAGCCTTGTTTCTAAGCTGCTTGCCAGAGGCACAAATAACTTTGTGGGTCCAGCTATCACATCACCAGCAGAGCAGCAAAAGTGGCTTGAAGGCAGAATGTCCTGATGGAGCCTGCATTTGTCCACAAGCCAGCAGATGATTCCCAATACTGTGTCATACTCAATTTCATTTATTCAGGCCTGCTTGAAATGCTGCATTTGTGGTGCTCAGCTCTTGGTTTCCAGGGCTCAATACAGTTTTGAATGCAGTTCATTCCATTTCAAGGCAGATTTACTTATCATTAGCACTGATACTACAAAAGTTATACATGCTTTCCAAACTCCACAAGACGTAAAAGAATCTGTGAAAAACAGACGACAGAAGACTTCCCCATCCTTCTTGAACAACTTCTAAAGCAAATCTTCCAGTGGACACAGACGTGTCCTTTATGATGTATAAAAATGTATATGTTTTATTTATAAAAATGTATTTCACATATTTTAAGATAATTTTACTATGTATATATATTTAATAATATATAATTTGACTATGTGCATATATATTATGTATAAACATTGTATTACATTGTAGTGACACTGAGCTCCGATTCAAAAGGTACACCCTCAGCTCAAGTGCTGTGTGCAGTTTTGGTCACCACAATGTTAAAAAGACATAGAGCTATTAGAAAGCATCCAAAGCAGGGCCATGAGGATGGTGAAGGGTCTGAGAAGAAGCTGTATGAGGAGCAGCTGAAGTCATTTGGTCTGTTCAGACTGGAAAAGAGGAGACTGAGGGGAGACCTTGCTGTAATCTGCAACATCCTCACAAGGCAAAGTGGAGGGGCAGATACTGATCTTTTCACTCTTGAGATTTGTGACAGGACCTGAGAAAACAGCATGAAGCTGCATCAGGCGAGGCTTAGATTGGATATCAGGAAAAGGATTTTTCACACAGAGGGTGTTAGGGCTGTGGAACAGGCTCCTCAGGGAAATGGTCACAGCACCAAGCCTGACGGAGTTCAAGAAGTGTTTGGACAAAGCTCTCAGGCACAAGGCATGTCCTGTGTAGGGCCAGAAGTTAGACTCAATGATTCTGATGTATCGCTTCCAACTCAGCATATTTGTGATTCTAAACACTGATGTTTTTGTTGGAGGATTCCCAGGGTGCTGCCATGGCCCAGCCTGGAAACGCTGCTCTGCAGTACACGGCCTCTGAAGCGCAGGGTAACCTGCCCTGAAAGCAAAAGTTCTCCCCGGCTGGCCTTGACATGATTCGGAAGGAAGCAAGAAGAAACACCAGCTTTGCTCCTGTCTACCTAGGGACCAAACACTCTATATTGGGTTAAGAGTACAATAAAACCTTGCCAGCTCAGGGGTGACTCAGCAGCTCATGTGGATTACATCAAGCCCTGCACCATCAAAAACACTAGCAGGGAAGCCAAGAGAGAATGAGGAAACACTTGGTTTTCGAGCTACCTGTGGAGACACGGCTGTCCTGTCAGCAGATGCACACCAGCATTTCTCTCATGTAATGTCCTAAGTTCCTGACTCCAACACACCCTATCCAGCTCTGAGGCCTTCTGCTTGCCACATTTTAGTTTGCACGTTATAGCAGGGTGCAAAGAAAGCAACACCACCTGCTTCTGTATGTGGGACACAAAGAGCAGAGCATTCCTTAGTCCATTTCCTTGATGCCTCCAACACCACATTCCTTAGCCTTGGACCTTCAATCACTTGCAAGGGGAATCTGAATTTAGGTCAAGTTTATAAGTCACAAGCTGATAAGGTCTGCTGATATCTACTAAGAGAAAAAGCATATTAAAATGCTTAATATGCAGCATCTCCATTTGTTACCACATCAGCTACATCAAAATTGTTTTGGCACCACACGCCTGTAAATGGAGTGGAAAAAAGCACAGTCACAGAATTCAAAGCCGTAACACAATGCGTCCCCCAAAAAAGTGGAACTGGTTTATAAAGTGACTTCAAATGCTTGAGTAGTACCTGAATTGTGATGCTACTTTTTGCCTTTAAAATCTGCACTCACATGCAATGTGATAGGGTTTTATTATTTGAAATGAACTCACAAATCATAGGTAGTTTGAACCCCTGTAGATCAATCAATCACTTTGGCTCAAAGTCTTCTGTAAGTAGACATAGGCATCTGCAAATTAATTCAATGAGAACAGGACACTGGGAAAAATAAATGGCTAAACTCATGCCTGCAGTGGCACTGCACTGGCTGAAGATTGTTATATTTTGATTAAATATTAAAAATATTTGCATTTGTGATGAAAACCTAATTATATGTACTGCTGGAAATTAACATCTCAAGTTTTGACTGAAGCAAAGAGCTTCTGAGAGTCTTCCCCAGTGCCGCCTCTAAAGCTGGCACTGTTGTGAGTCCTACTGTAGATGCCATCCATACAGAACTGCTCAAAGAAAAACAAACTAAAACTAAAGAATTGTAGACAAATTCCTCCTTGAGCGGGGACACGGAGTGCCTCTGCAGAAATTGGGCAATCCAGCCTTCTCCAAACTGTGGCCTAATGGAAGCCTGCAGAGGCCTGTAAAGGCCTGAGTTGGTGATGCAGCTGAAAATAGTCTAATCTATGTTTCTGCAAAGTATACCAATTATAGGGTGTTTTAGAGACAGGTTAAAATAATGGGCCAGTTACGCAGAATCTTAGTCAGGACTGGAATGTAAACTATTTTATCATATATAAGAAATGTGCACAACAGAATAAACGGATTTCACCATTTTAACTGTATCAGTGTAGGCGTCTTCCTTCCTTCTTCCCTCTCTTTTCCAGCTCCTTGTTAAGATACCCTGCTTCGAAGAATCATATCAAAAAGTCAAAATTGAGTCTGATTGTGTAATTTTCAATGTTCACCACCACTCCCAGTTGTTCTTATAGCACTTATGCTTGTTATAGAGCCTAAAGACCCCAAACATTTCATACTAACTCTTCCTGTTCTCTCTCAGTATTTTTAAAGCAGTTTACACAAAATATGAACCTCACAAGGAATTTTGGATTACATAAAATCAAAGACTGTTCCTCAGAATTAGCAATAAAAGAGCTATTCAAGGAGTCAGGCTTGAAAAAGGAATGCACTGTAATTATTCCATTCTGTGCCAATGAAAGTAAAGTTTAGCTTGTATTTGCTGTTCAGCTTATCAGGGCATTTTTAACAAATATGAGATAAAATATCAAAGGGTTGTCTTGCCAGAGTTAGAATTAAAATAAGTAATAGGTGCTGTGCATTCACAAGCTGTACTACATATTCTGTTAACTGTACTGAAAAGTTTCTGCCACTGCTTTGTAGCTTTGTCCCATTTTAGAATACCAAAGCAGTACTGAAAAGAGTAAATAGTAGATGTCAATAGATGGCTTTTTTCTAATATTTCTTCTACATCTTTAATCAAGTCTTCCTTCAATTTGTGTCCAGGTTCCAATGTACATTCAAGTTAGAGGAATTTAAATGAAGAAATATGGTACTGATAAGGACACTTCTTCCCCGGTCATCTACAAAACATGCTGAAGGTAGACATTTCAAGATCACAAAACCGATTAAATTCACATGAATAAAGCAAATACACAGACAGGCATGAATACCGACCACACAGTTTTAAAGCAAATCTATCATTAGCTTGAGACTGAAGATATTGAATCTCACAATTAGACTGAATTTCATGAGTGCCACACTCCTAAACAACAAAATAGCTCTATTGATCGGAGACTAAAAAAGACAAATGTTTTCCTAATATATCTAGAAAGTAGTAAGGTGAACTGAAGTCAGTTCCACAGAGCTGATGTCACAGCAGCACAGTACAAGCTCTGTTTCGTTGCTGCATTTCTGAAGGTATCCTCATTCTGAAAGTGATAATCTTAAGCACTCACAAAAAATAAACAGGAGCCTCTCTGAAAGCCAAGAAGGGTACTCTCTTCCTGCCCATATGTACTTTTTTTTTAACAGAAATCACTGACAAAGAAAAGTAAAAAGTCATAAATCAGCATCCACGATAAACTACTTATGTTTGCAATACGAAGCTTAACCTTGTGGCAAATATTTCTTGTTTTATGTTCAATAAGGTAAAAAAAACGCAGCAGTGGAATCTAGTTCCAGTTCATCCTTCAAGCTGAAACCTGTAATGACACACTACATTGATATGCCATTATCTGATGATATACATGACCTGAAGTACACAAAGAACACAAAACTCTTGAAGGGGAAGGTAAAGTCTGGAATAGACACTGAAGACATCATTTCTCTTACCCCACTCTTCCAGGATCAGTTACTGAAAAGGCAGTCCAATACACACTCATGTTGAGCAGATGGCTCTTGCACAGCTAGCTGGAGCAAGGATATAAGTATGTTCTTTTCCCTTCAGAAAATAAATGCTCAAATTCAGGGAAAAGATCAATTATGCATTTCATAGAATGAGCAGGATTCCATCTCACCTATTTCTCCAAATATACTCTTTCCACCTCTCAGCTGACTCGAGTTTATAGTTTGCTTTTTAAATACTGTTGCCCCCCCTCATTCCAACCACTATTTCTCATATCGCAGATTAAGGCACACTATTTGAATATGCATTAAGGAATTTTTTTGCTGGGCGTGTAGCTAGGTTTTTTTGCTAAATCAGTTTAAAGATGTCTCCTGAAGGTCTTTTACACAGCATCAGTCTTTCAGCAAAGCCCAACTCCACGTAACAAATATCTGCTTCAACAGGGTCCATGTGGGAAAGACATGTGAAGGAACACTCCACATCTCACAGCATTTATATGAACAGCACCAAGATACAGTTTAACCATGTTCATCCTTAAAATGTGCTATTATCAATCTAAGTTTGTCACACGTTACCACAAAGTGGTTGTCCATTTTGATTAAGAAAAATATTTTAAAAATCATAAACCCCAGAAGCATGAAGTAAAAAGGGTCTGTGTCTAGCTTACTGCTCTATGAATAAGTGAGTGGGTCTTTGGTCAGAAAACAGTCTTGTCAGTGGAACTTTATGAAATACATTTCTTATGCTCACTGAGTAATGCATGGCAGAAGACACAAGGTTCAACAAAACAAAGGCTTAAATAAAAATTGGTTATAAGAAACGAGCCTACTTTTAATACTGTTAATACTTATTGTTCTATTGAGTATTCTGTTGCTCCACAGCATGGAAAAAGCAAACAAATCACAAAAGAAAACATTAGAATATATATTTTTTTAATTTTTATAAATAACTTATCTGTTACAAAGGCAGTTTACCCAGCTAAATCACAAAACCATCAACTCAAGATATCCAAATTAAGTTTTATTAATAAACAGGTAAAAACTGATTTGTCAATCTTCACATGGAACTGCAGATGAAGCTGAAAAACAAGGCCTCATTTTATAAACAAAATGCATTGAATGCAAGTGCTATGGGTCTACTGCCTAATTACCCGGGACTGACATTTTCTTCCCACATAAAAAAAATGCAAAGCCTTCAAAACAAAGGCCTCTGTGCATTCACATAGATCACTTGTAAAACTCCTAATAAAAGTGTCCACTGGCAGATGTTTACAGTGGGTGACAGTCTACTTTGTCTCTTGCTACATTGTTAGCACTCCTTCCAGCCTCACACTAAGTGCTGCTGCTACATAATTCTTTGCGTGCCTTCTTTCATGCATATTGTACTGGAATTCCATTTTCTTGATCTCAGTTATGTACATCCCCGATCATGTGAGTATTTTCCTTAAAAAAATAGATCATCAAAATAAAAGAGATGCTTGAGGTTGCTTCAGTGTTCAAGTTTGTTTGATTTCTCTCTTCCAGCCTTTATTTCAGTTGTCCTAAATATTGCTATCCTTGTTTTCTATAAATATGAGACTTCACCACAAAGTCAGGTTTACAAACTGGCTGCCAAAACAGGAAAGCATTTGAAGTCCTTGAACAAAGCTGTATGATGCTGCTGCTGTTGATTTTGGCACTGTATGTACTTCCCCAATGAATCTCTCTTCAGGAGTCTGAAAGACACCCAGCAGATGAAGCAAGCTTAACTCGGATGCTGATCTGTTGGTGGGTTGAAAGTTTCCTAGTATAAAGTTTCCTCACACCAGACAAAATGCTCCCTTTGTGTCACCCACCATAAAAGTCAGTGTACAGAGTGAACTATATGTATAACTCTTCCAACTTTTCCTGCACTTTTACCATGCTGCATCTGCAAATCTTCACAGATCATCAGCATTTACAAGAGCAATGTACAGAACAAGTAGAGGAAAGCTTTTTTGTGCATAGTTTCTTATTAATGCTCTTATTTTAAGGCATTGCTTCTCTCAGATAAAAGCTTAAAAAAAGGGACATGATCGTGCTTAATCACTTAAAGGGAAAGAAAGAAAGTTAACAAAAAGACTCTTACACTATACATATAGAAGTACAAGAAAATAATAAAGGTGAGGAAAAGAAATCACTTAAAGCAGGCTCTAGAGCTATGTACAGTAGGAAAAGCTTTGGGGTATTTCACTGTGTGTATTGTACAGACAACGCATGCAGATTTTCCTTTTCATCTTTAGATGTGATTGTACTGATTTCTGGCTTCACAGAGATATTTTCAGGGAAGACAAGGCAAAGAGTACCACTGATCTGTGAAGTTCTTCCCTTTATCAAAGGCACTATGTGGCAGCAAACAGTTTAAATATTTAAACCTTGTTCCTTTTAAGATCTCCTCTGTGCATGTAGTGTTTCACTGAAACCTCTGAAAAAAACCCCACAAGCACTCTATTCCTTTCCCCTGTCAAAATTCAGTAGTGACATGGGGGCAGAGAAGAGGATGGGAACACCCAGGCACTAAACACAGTGTGTGTTACTGGTAATACTGTACATGGTTTAGGCAGCTAGTGAGTCTCTCAGCAAGACTGCCCTTCAGCCAATCAGCATCAACTGCCTGTGACACAACTCTGAGGTATTGCTTGCTCTGTGGGCTGACATTTAACACTAGCAAAATGCCATCTCGTCACACCTTCCATTTCACAAAATCCTATGCATAAATGGTTTTTTTGCTCCTCAATGCCTGGACAATTCCTTGTACATTTTCTATGGTTTTACGGAAGGTAATGGGCCTGTTGGCTCAGAAATGCCTGGGCATTTCACACTGTTCACAGCGATTTAAGGCCGGATGATTTAAAAAAGTACAGGCGGTACAACTCCACTGAGCTCCCTCATCTTCATCTGTGTCTGGAACAGTCTTTGGTGTTTTCACAATGGGCCTCTGATCTGTGACATGGAAGAGATAAGATAAACAGTTACTAACTGAAAACAGCATGGAAAGAATTTTGAGATTTTTATTTTCAGCAATTGAGAACTATCTTGTTCCTCTGAGAACAGCACAGTTATTAAAAGTGACAAAAGCAGCTTTCTACCACCTCCTTGACTAAAGCTTGATTGCAGGTCAGCCAAACGGCTCAAGGTAAAACTACAAAAATCAAGTTTCCTAACTCTTAACTCTGCTTTCTTCCCTTTCTTCTCTCAGTTCAAAGCTACTGCATAAAAAGGAGATAAAATTTGCATATTAATCAGCACAGAAAATATGGACAAGATTTAGAAGTTTGAGGTCTAGAGAGTGGTCTAAAATTCATCATGACAAGAAGTATGTGCCTTGTAAAGCTTTGACATGTTTAACTTTTTGATCCTAGAAAGAAGGTAGAAGTTGTTCAAGCCAGTTCAGTAGGCAGATATACTAAAGAAAAAACATTGCCTGGCTCTGTCATGCTACAGAGTAATCCTCTCAACCATACCAACACATCTTTTTGCATGATGTGTTAGACAGCAATCTTCAACTATTTTAAGAGAAAAGAAGAAGAGAGAAAAAGAATGAAAAGGATGAAAAGAGAGATGAGTGACTTTCCAAGTTAAGGGTTCCCCAGTATAGGCAACTGCAAAATCCTTTTAGCCCATTATTTCATCTGAAGAACATCTCATCAGCAATAATCAATGGCAATTGCTGCAAAATGACAGCATGAGCTCCAGAAGTACAGTGGTACTGATCACCATTGCAAGAAGAATTATTTTTGTTCTTTTGTGAACAGCAGTAATTCTGGTTTAAGTCAAAGTCTACACGATAGCTAAACTGAAGCTTAAAATAAAATGAAAATTAAAGTTAATGAAGAACTATGATACCGCAGAGATTTTTTTAAAAAGAAAGAAGAAAAGAAAGATAATTGATAAAGGGATTTTAGAGCTTTATAAACCAGTCAGGGTTAATTTCGCATTTTCAAGATAGATTGAATGAAACACTTACATTTGTGAGTTCCTACAAGATAAGCCAATAGAAATGTTGACAACTAGTCAAAGAAAATTAATTTTTCTTCTTTGATAGATTAGTTTTTATTTAATGTAAAAGGAACTATGTAATTGACAGAACTTATAAGTTCTTAATGCTTCAATTGTAAAATGTGTCTAATAGAAGTATGTATGGCTTTAACTTTATTCAGAATTTTGACTAGCAGCTCAGGTAACGAAGGATAAAAAGTGCTTTATAAAACATGAAGAACAGTATCAGTATCAGTATCAGTGTGTGAAAAGGCCTGCAGGACAAAAAGTCCAATTTATCCAGACCATTTTACAATGCAGAAATGTCAGAAATCTCTAAGATGAGATTCTGTAACAGTTACCGCACACTGCAAGGACAGTTAAACACACACATCTATATTATGTGGAGAACTTCCTGGAATGACTGCACAGAAACACCAGTGGATTATCTCCATATAACATGAGGTGGGCTGCCTAAAGTTATAGTATGATGCTGTTCCAAACAAGTTTATTTCATTCTCTGCTTTATGTAAAACACAAGAGGTAATTGTTCGGCTTGTTTAACATCGTGAGAGGGAAAAAAAGTAAGTAACGTGCAAACTAATGACAAGTAGAATGTTTATGAGTGGCTAATATTCAGCAACACTGACTGCCTACTGGACTGCATTACTTTCCTCTTCAACTACCTAGAACTATATTTACCATAGTCAGTTGTTAATACAAATTCTACAGCAGCCACGAATTCCAGTGAGGGTAACCAACCTGAGTTGTTACTACATGTAAGTAAATCTACTCTTCGCTATGGATAATAGTGAAGTCATCTAAGTGAGTTTTAACTAGTTCCTAAGCAATGTACCTCACGCTCATTTTTAAAGGGAGAGGGATGCTTCCATGACATAAACTACCTTCCAATATATTATCCATCTTAAACATAACCCATTTAATATACTTCTCTTTCCTGAATGCATGAATAGAGAGGAAACAAGAGCTAACAGAAGCATACTTTCTGCCAAAACAAATAAAATGCAAGGTTTGTATGCTTTCGAAGTAATTTATTTCATAATCAACACTTAAACAAGATTTGTAAATCAGAACTTGATATTAGATACAAACCAGGTATTTGTATCAAATTAAAATTTTATCAATACAATACCTTTGGGTTTTGGTGGCACGGGACCAAGAAATCCAATATTATCGTAAAAATTATGAATAGCGCTGGGATTAAAATGTGGTCCTTAAAAAAAAAAAAAAAAGTGAAGCAGTTTAAAAAAAAAAAAAACTGAGTAGAGAGGCATATCAGTTTTTTCTGGAAGTAATTCTGCAACAATACTATTAGTCACTTATCACTTTTTATATCAAGGTGTCAATACAGATCTAAGTGAGATATTAGTGATTTCAACAACACACTTTAAGAAACTTATTGCCCAAAATATGCAAAGTAAAGTAAAATCAGAGGCAAAAAAAAAAAAAAATCACCCACCATTCACTCTATTTAAGGTCAGGTTTTTAGTGCAGCATTACATTCAGCACACCTGTCTACCTCTCCTGAACTGCAGGTACACTGTCTGAAGCAGAAATTTTGAGGCTCATGTCCCAGCTGATCCAACAGCTCACTGCTGCTGAAAGTGGGAAGTATCAGTTCCTTTCCTCTCACTATCTCAGTTCTCCGTTCTTGTGCCTCTCCCTCACATTAGTTGTAGCAAGCTTTTTCAGGAAAGCAAGTTTTAGCTTGGCTTGTGAACAGAATAAGCTCTGCAAAGGGTCTAAAAAACTAATACAGAGCCTGAGCTCAGTAAGTGACAAGAGAGAGAAGCAGGAAAAGAGAAGCCTTTCTTGTTGGCAGTTCTTGAAGTGGCTCAGCTGTCTCATAATTTCAACCCCATGACCAAAGGCTGTGTCCCTGCAGACAAGGAAAGCAGAGAGCACATTGGAAGTTACAACTGCACCTTATATTTGCTAACCTGACAGGCTAAATACAGACAGAAGTGGAAGACGAAAGAGAGAAGAGACACATATGTATAGTTGCATCATTCAAAAAACTTACTCTCTTTCTTTGATACTCAGATAACCAGATTTCCCCCCCACCCCACCCCAGCATTTAATAAATAAATAGCATCACAAACTTCTCTCTTCTGAGCCAAGTATGAAATAGGAATGACGGTGGGATTACGAAAATCATACGGCCTATAAAAACAACAGGCTTTAAAGACAGTTACTTCCATGGTTTCACTCACACTAATGTGATGATTTTGCAAAAAGTGTGTATATCCATCATTTATGACAGAGACTTTCTGGAAACATGTGGACAGTGAAAAAAAAAATCAACATTTACAGTTACTCATGTATTAAGATATACTGTACCTCTCGCTTGAAAAAGATCAATCTCTTTGGTTAGGCAATCTATGTCTATCTGCAGCTGTCTGTTAGAACTTCTTAACTGTTGCATTTCTTCCAGCTGAAAAAATAAATCTGCCTGTTAGACTACTTTTCCCAGTTTATGAACAGTTATCATTCACACACAGGTAGAGAGCATTTAGTTATTTCAGAAATGATCATAAAAGAATCTTCCCTAATGACCACCTTTCTTTCAATCCAAGCATAGTCTTACGAAAAAGCTTCCAGATCCACTGAATAGGTCTCTCTCATCAGACTTCAGAGTTGACTGAACAACTCCAAGTTCCAGTCAGGGCACAGCCAGTGATCTGGTCCACCAGGTCAATGGATGATCATCTAGCACTGAAAACTGGTGCATTAATCAGCTTCTTCAAGTTCAGTATATGCACCAAGATCAGAAAGTACATGGTGTGATATAAGGACTACCAGGTTAAACTTTTTGTGACTGCCTTTAAAAGCCAACAATTCACAAATTAGCAAACTGCAAGGTTGTGGTCAAATGACACATTTTTAGTCCTTACTCTAAACCCTGCTGTTTACCAGCTTAATTCTAACTATACTGACTATCCCTAGTATATTGTCAATATATTGCCTTGAATTTATTGTGACAGACCACACTTGTGGTTTAGGTTTACACCCTACAGATGTTTCAACTTACTGATGGAATTTGGGAAATAGAATTCGATCTTTTCAGGCGCCTTCGTGTTAGATTATTCTCCATTTCATTGACCTCTGATTTTAGTTTATCCAACTTTTTCTTTTGAATCTCAAGTTCTCGTTGAAGTCGCTCCATCCTGGCCTTCTGGTGTACCAGTAAAGCTGCAATACATAAAGTCCCATTTTATCTACTTTATTATCACATTAAGATGCAAGTTAGTAGTCTTTTGGGAAAAAAACAGAAAAAAACACTGCTACAGACTGCTTTTCCAATTTCCTCACAAGAAAATCTCTCCCCGAAGACAGAAAGTGCTGTATTTTTAAAAGCAGTACAAACTAACTACAGACAAGCAAATATGAGAAAGCCATACAACGTAATAAATTACCATGAAAAATTTAACTGTAATCTGTAAAAACCTACAAGACTGACTACCAAAGCCAGGAACAAATATTTCTTTGTGTATTCAGCTTAACCACTGTAGAACAGGTAGCACAAAGAGGATTTCAGACAACTGCAACTTGGAGCACTACATATACTTATTGCAATTAGGATTGGATCCAGTGTTCATCATAGTAGCACTCATCTAATGAAACCAAACCAGAAATAAGCACACCATTAGCAAACTGTGCTATTTGCCAAAAGCTGTATTGTATATAATTTTACCCCTAAACTACGGGGCCGAACCATTAGCTCAGCTTCTATTCTCTAACACTGCTCACTGTTTGTAAAGCAAAAGGCACAAGGAGATCTAATTCAGAAACAACAAAGTTAGCATTTAAACCACAGTTTTTTAAAAGTATAAAGAACCAAAGTAGCGTATGACACAAATTCATGCAATCTAATAAGTTTATTTCATTGAAGGTAGGTTTACTATTAAATATTATCACAAAAACAAATATCCCTGCTCAAAGCAAAAATCACCTTCTATAAAAATGTATTTCATTAAATAAACCAAAAAATAATTTTAACTTCTGCACAGTCATTCATACATTAAACTAGTAATTCATATAAACTGTGATCAGTTTCACAGACTATGAATACTTTTATATCACCCTGGAAATTATAACGTAGTTACAACAAGGTATTTTAAAAAGACTGAATTTTCCTCATAAAGTCTATAAGTCAAACTCTAGCTGGAACATGATGTTTAATTCCTTACAATTTCTTCAAGTACCAAAAAAATTAGAAGCACTCAAATCTGGTTGCCTAGGTTTCCTAAATAGTAGCAGACGGCAAAAAAAAAAAAAAAAACCCACATCAGAAAAATGCAACATTCCACATCTTTGGCAAGCAGAACTGTCTTCTCCTGCAGCTCCTGCCTGCTCATTTATTCATTCACGCATTGCATTTTGTCTTCCAGAGGTTTTTTAAAAGGAGGAACCATGCCAAACTATTTTTGAACAGTGTTACAGACTGTAAGGCTGTACTGAGATACAGCCTAGGCTTTTGAGTCACAAATGTTCACAAGAGACTGAAATGACACCTAGCTTCTGTTACGTTTTGTTCAAATCAGAGAAGTTTTCATAAACAGACACCTTTATTTTGGGTCACAGTAGACGCACTACAGTAAAAATTGCAGCTATGCTCATAATGTAGAATAAAAATGTAATAACTGAAATCTCAAGACACAGATTTTTGTTGAAGACTTGGAATTATCAAGTAAGTAATCTCAACAGTCTCTCCCCCTCAAAAGCCTTTTACAAACAGCAAATGTAGCTGCAAGTCTGAAGACGGGAAATCAAAGATGACTTTGCCTCTACTCCTGCAGGGAGTGTACAACCCCTTTATCTTTCTACATTTTATTTCCACTTTTAGACAGTCTCTTCTCTTTTCAATACCTGGGTAAGACTGCTGAGGCAATACAGTGACGCTCCACTGCCCAGGTTCAGAACTCTTCAGGCCTGTCAAACTGTGGATGCAAGTTGCTGGCAAGTAGCCAGTGTTGCTAAACACGGTAGCTGAGGAGCATTATTACTAGAATATCAGTATCGTGCATATTATATCGTGCCATATCGTGCATTATTACTAGAATATGCACGATACGGCATGGCCTCAAGGGTTCAACTATGACCAAGACTTTGCCTGTGCATCCTTTTTTAAGCTATTCTTGTAAAGGAAAAAACCCACAAATTTCTCATTTCAATGTTCTCCCACTTGAGAGGTTTAGAAATTCAGCTGTCATTATGGAACTGTACAGGGAGGAGAAGGCACTGATGGATGCCCACAGCACTATTACATGCTTTTTATTTCATTTTCATGTCATGTCTGGAAAGTTATGCAATTTATTCTCCTTGGAGCTTTGTGACTATCATCTGACAACTTCAAATCCCAACAGGTTTTAAAAACGCATTAAAAATTACCATTGTGATTAAAGAAGAATCACTTGATTCACTATGCTCTCCTTCTACTATTAAAAGTAACTTTGATAAGGAACTTGGAAGAGATTGGTTTAAGTAGACACTTTCATATATAATTTGGTAATTTTGCTTAAATACCAACTTGGCAGCTGCAGGAAAACAATAATGGGGGGAAGACAAAACCCTCCTTGTATTTCAGTGCGGTATTTATGAATGGAAACTGGCAATTTAAGTATTCAGCTCCCTCTAGTGTTGCTCAGAGCAAGTGAAAACGTTCAGAAAAACACTGCAGTTCAACTTCTTAATTAAGTGCAAACAGGGTATTTGGCACATTTAGTCTTTTACACTTCTGTACGTTTGCATTCAGCAGAGTGCAGTACACTTCAAATCTGGCAGATGCCACTGTTTCCTCTGACATCCAAAGTGCACATTTTTCACATAAAGGCTGTATATCATAATTACAGGGAGGAGAATAAAAGTCTTGAGGACAAAATTTCACTCTTCCTCTCCCAGAAACCTTCTCAGTTGGTCAGTAAATATACCTTTAAATTTGTAAATGTATGCATAATTGTTTTCTCAAAGACTCTGTGAATGTGAATTTTAAAGTTAGTGTCTTTTGTTAAGTATTTCTAAAATAATTCTAATCTAGGAATACAATGATTTCCCCCTATCCTATAGACCTATGTATTCCTCTTAGTACATCTCTTAGTTTGCCAGATGTGGAGGGGATTTCTGGCAATGCAATTGGACTGTGGCAGGATGTTCATAAGAGTCTCAAAACACACTTATGCTTCTGCATTTTTTCAAAACCTGTATTTGAAGCTGCACAAAATTCAGTCATCTGATATGCAACTTCAATGGTTAAAATGGATTTTTTTTTTTTGTTCTCTCTTTTTAATACTGTCTTCACTTAACTTTTTAAAAAGAGCATCACTGAAGAGTAGGGCCTGCTATAGAGCCAAATATAAGGTAGTATTTCTTCTTAGACCAAGTGATGCAACGGGCTCAGAGCCCCTTGGATTATGGCCACAGCTGTATCTCATTCAAGTATTTTTTCTTAAACATCTAAAAGGACTGGCTAAGAATAAAAGGAATTTGTTTCCTGCAGTTTTATTTTTTTTTTTAAGTTTTAAAAAGCTCCAAGAAACCAAAGTAAGAGCTGGGCAAAATGTTAATTTACTAATCTAATTTATCAATTAATTTATTACATTAAAAACACAGTGGCAAGAATTGCTAAGCAAACATGCCTCCACATATATAACTATAGTTGGTACCAATGATTCACTCAACTTTGCACACCATCCTCTTTCAAGTTAAAGAAAATAATATGAAAACATCAGACAGTCAAAGCCATGTAATATTTAAACAAAGGACTTAAGTTCCCTAGTAAGAAAACATCTACCTAGTGATTTTATTACAAAATTATGTATTTTCTTGATAGGATGCCTTCCCATTATGCAGATGGAAAGCTATACGCAGAATAAGCAACTATTAAATAACTGTTTGGCCTCACTACTCATCACATGACATCCATACAGAACATACATCACGAAAATGTATCTGAGTACAGAATTTTCAATCTCTAACAGGATTCCAATTTTTCATCCATAAGACACTTTATACTAAACTAAACTACACTAACTATATTATAACTAAACTAAACTATATATTGAAATCTCACTTAACTACTTAATATTAATAAAATTAATTCTAAATTGTAATCTCTGCTAAGTAAAGGGAATGCTCCTGCAAACTGACAGAAGTGATACTGAACAGAGAAGCCTAAAAATGCATCCTCTTTTGGCTTCTGGGCATGCACTTAGCATTACTCTTCTCACAGCATCATGAATTCTTACTGACTTCAGCAGTGGACACATGCACTCAACATTTCTAAAAGTGAGTCCTCAGTATCTCAAACTAGAATCCTAGAAATGAGAAACATCCCCCGGCAACCAGTTCTGAAATGTCTGGTGACAATGAGCTTCTTACTATCCCAGAGTCAGTGCCACAGACACAACCAAGCATTCCAGGGAAATAACATTGATTTTATCTGAGCAGTAACCCCTCCTTTACACATTATATAACCTCCAAGTCTGGCAGCAAATAAGACAGATCTGGGGCAGCCTTCTACTATCTGCTGTGACTTTCTTGGGAGGGAAACCAGAACTATCATGGAAGGAGATTGAGATGCCTACACACACTGTAATTAAGTAAAGGTTCTTTGATGGGAAGCAGCAACACCAACAGAGAGGTCTAATATATCTTCTGTTCTCCTGGGTTGGACCATGCATATAAATGTAAAATAAATAAAAAGACCAAAGGCAATTTCATTTGACATCAAAGCAACTCCATCTTCCACCTGAAGGTTTCTTTTTCCCCAAGCCAGCTTCAGTTCTCCCTGCCAAGATAAGGAGCATTCTGGGAGAAATGGAAAAGCTGATGAAAATACATTTTTCTCTAATCATGGCCAGATAAACTACTCAGCTTCTCTGGCTAAAATGAAAACAAAACAAGCACCTTGCATGGAAGGATTCTGACAGTCAGGCTAAATCATAAGCAGTTCAGAGCACAGAAAACATCAAGCCATTCAAATCTCTTTTTACAGGTAAGAGGAAAAAAAAAAACCACTAAGTGTAAGAAACATGTTTAAAAGCAACACTTAGGACTTCCAGATATCAATATCATACAAGTAAATCCATCAGAGACTTCTCAACTTTACAAATATTAATAACAAATGAAAGAAACACTGCACTTATTGCAGCAGAAACGGAGCACACATGCCAGAAATGCAAAACATCTCTACGTGTAAAGAAGTATATGCTCACTTTCTAGTGAAGGACGCAGAAGGATGGTGATTTCCTGAGGTCCCTAAAGTTGTACTAGCCCACATCATACATCTACACATCACCTAAAAGCTGCAGCTTCGCTTCAGGAAGAGCTGGGTTCCATAGCAGGTATGAGGTCAATGCTTCTGAAACTCTAGGTTGTGTATCAAGCTTGCCTCATCTTGATAAACTGAATGCTGATACCTGCAGCTTGTAGAGATTGTGCAGGAGGTTACAGTGGCCATCACTACCAAGGGTACAAGAGATAAAGAGGTAGACCTGGTAGAAGTCAGTACCCTCAGAAAGGAAAAACAGAAGAAAGGGCCAACTCCCCAAAAAGTACCCAAAGTGCAGCTTTGCAACCCGCTAAAAGGTACCGAACTTGCTTGCAAAGCAAGTTCATGACCCTCAAGAGTGTTTAGAGTCTAAAATTTCAATTGCTTAATTTCTGGCATATGAAGTTTTCCAGGACTAAGACTAAATCAGACAGCTAAGTCTCCCGCCAAACAAAGAAAGGGAAATACAATGTGGGGAAGCAATTTTTTTGCTGACCTACAGATGAATTTTCTGAAGTTCTTTATGCACTGAACATAAGAGACCATAAGGATGATTAGCTTTTTGGTTTTAACACATAACCTTTAGAAACTTTTGAGTTAGGATTAGCTATTCCTCACCAAAGATAATTATACTCAGAAGTAGTGCACAAGCTAGAATCACTTTTTGATTTACTTCATTAACACAGTACTCCAGATGCAGACCTGGCTTCCAGTGTCCTGATCTGTACGTACTTACACAAAATAAAATGGCTAAATTCATTTGAAGAATGTTTACATTGGTCATGGAACAAGCCAGTTTTTTTAAATTCTGAATTGTTTGCTAAGTCCAGAGAGGATCAGTAAGGTCAAATAAATTATTTTGACAACCTATTGCGAATACTGCTTCAATATCCTAAGACTTACTCAACATTTTTATGTAAAAAGCTTCCAGGAGGGTTAATAAACTATCAAGTTGGTAACAAAAGTCTGCAAACCCATGAAAACAAAAAAGTAACAGGTTATCTTGCTGTATCACACAGTCTAAGTTTTACTCCTCCATGACCACTGATCCCTTAAAACAGATTCCTTTGGTTTGGTGTTTCTTCTCACATTTTAAAATGTAACAGAAGTAAGTATCAAGACTTTAAACATTTTATTGTCAGGCACACAGTAGGAAACATAGAGGTAAGGCCAACATTTTGTCCCATTAATTGCTTTTGAAGTCTGCTTTTCTTTCTTCTTAAATAACACTCACAAAAAAAAAAAAAAAANGAACACTATCCAATGTAAACAGTACCTCAACTGATTCAAAAATCTGACAATGGAATTGTAGCTTTAAATTACTACAAGTCGAACAAACATAGATTTTTTTTCAGAACAACATAAAAATGAAGACGGTATGACTCCACTTCATTAAACAGATAACTTATCTACTTAAGACAAACAGAAGAATATCTCCAAGTATTCAGTTACATGTCTTTACCATAAAAAGAAATCTATGATTTGCTTATAAAACACTTTTATTTATTTAGGAAACACTCACAAATGCTAAAATTTAAGATACTGTATTAATATCACAAAGGTTACTAACTGTTTCCTGTTCTGCAATCTATATACTGAATTGACAACCTGGTCAAAATTGCTAAAATTTATATTAAGAATATTACCTTGTGTGTAGGCAGCATCATCAGATCCCATACTCAATTTCCGTGCATCACTGATCCTATCCACATGTGCTAAAACAGGGTCAGTAAGATGCTGGATACCCTCTGGTTCAACATAGTGATCAGGAAGATTTAGAAGGTTTGTAGGTTCAAAAGTTGGGGACACTACCCCTGGGGAAACTGCAGGGGGCTTATTTGGAGAAACTGTAATTTTAAAAGTATATTTTGTGTTAGGTTGTGTAACAACCACTCGAGGAGAAGTTGCAGTGGTGCTGTTGCCCACTGCTCGACTCTTGGGTGGATGGTGATGAATAAATGCAGGACCCATGCTTACTTGACCAGACATATTCCTAGCAGTAGTAGATAGTCCAGGATTTGTTGATATGAAAAGCGTGGGCTGGTTCCGCACAAGTGGATCATCTCCTGTTGTGGTATTTGCTGAAATGTAGACCTTGGGCTGACCACGTGTGATCACTTCATCAGTACTCGGAGGACTGGCCGATATGTAAACAGTGGGTTGACTTCTACTTAATGTCTGGCTGTTGAGGGAAGAGGGAACAGTGGAGGTGCGAGGGCCAGTTGAACGCAACTTAGAAGAACTGTTTCTTTGTGGCGGTTCAAGTTTGATTTCAATTTGATTTTTGCGAGGTCCTGTGGATATATTCTGAATGTTGTATTGGCTATGAGCAGAAGATTGTGAGCTCCCAGATGAATGAATCATAGGTGCTTGTGGAGTAGTAGGAGAACTGATAGGCATGTACACATGAGAAGTCTGGTGGCCTTGCTGGTTAGGCTGTGTTGAGTGTTGTGATGAGGTATGTGGCATAGTACTGGATGTAGGAATAGTAGTCCAGGGACTTGGCTGTGAAGGCTGGTAGACTTGCTGAGGGTGCATGGGATTAAACTGAGATGCCCAGCCTGGCTGCTGCTGTGTTTGTCGAGCGGTACCACTAGGAGCTGTGATGTAAGGCCTAATATAGATAGAATTTCCCTGGGGACTGTTAAGTACGGGAGGAGGTACACCATGTATGTGCAAAGACGTTGGGGTATTGCGACCAGGCTGAATGTTTGGGGCTAAAGTTACCATAATGGGGTTGAATCTGGGTGTTTGTTGAGACAAGTTAGATACTCCTTTGCTGCCTAGGTGAAATCCAAGATGCTGCCCTGGATTAGAAGTACTAACTGTATTAGCCATCCCAAAGACATTAAATCCTTGTGGAACCTGTGCAGGTGCTGTCTGTGGTTCCTGCTGAAACAGTTCACTGTTGGACTGACTGGTTTGAAGGTGTCCATCACTAACACTGTGAGCTAGAGTCCTACTTCCATTCATTCTACTTCCTTCTCTTCCATGATGATAGACATTCTGTGACTGCAAATCCAAATTAAGAGATGTCATGTGATTTCGTAGTCCAGGAATCCCAGAATCATCCGAAAAACTCAGGTCTCCTTCACCATAGAGATACTTTGTGCTCTCCTGAGAGAGAACTGCACAACAGGCATCCAAATTATTGTTATTCTAAAAAAGACAGACGAAAGTTTGACATTACTGATAAAATACTGTCACAGTTATGTATGAATACATCCAATCATAACTGAAACATTAACACTATATAGCATCAGATAGAAAGCTTTAGGTGGCTGGCTAGCATAGCTGCTCTACACACACAAAGGGCTTGCATGTGAAACTCACTGCTCTGGGAATAGTGACTCAGCCAGTGGCACCAAGGGCAGAGGTCTGCATTGCCTCTGAAGCAGTGACAGGGAGATCCTGCACCTTGGCAAGCTAGCTTTATACAGTATGATATGCCTTGGATGAATACTTTCCCTATTCCTTCTTAGTTTCAGAACCATCTTCAGCGGAGACCAAATCTCTGTCTTTAGGGAGGAAAATGACAGCAGAAATGGATTCACAGCATCTGCATAGTATTGATTAATAACTTAAAAACAGAAATAAAAACATGTTTATTTTAAATGTTTTCCCAAACACTTCAATACCAGTTAGGCATTACCTCCTGCTGAAAATAGAAAATGAGTCTTATGAAGAGAAGAAACACTCCGACCCAAAGAACTGTACATGACTTCAGAAGAAATGTAAAAATTCAGTTAATACAAATACAGCAGGATTACTATTTTGTAAGATAAAACTGTTAATTGAAAACCCAGAGGACTTTTGTATTTTCACTTTAATCCATTGCTTGCAAAGCTTTTAAATACTTATATTTGGACCTTTTAAAACCTGTAATAGGATGAGTTAGAACAGAAACCACAACCTAGCTAATTCTTTTTTAAAGAACATTTCAGAAGCAAACTGCTAATCTCTCTTCTCCTTTTCCACATGTTCAATAATACTGTACTCTAATCTTCCCAATTCGGTTTTCTAGATAAGGATTTTTAGAAAGAGTGAGCATGCACCAGTGACCTAATTTCTTCATACTGTGCTCCTTCTTTATCACTTTTCACACAGAACCTTCCACCTCCCAAGAAATAAAGGTTAATACTTTCAGCCAGAAGAGCGCCTGTTCAGGCCCATGTTATTGACACTAAATGGGTGGCAAATCCATCCAGCACATAGAAACAGTTGCTAGAAAAAAATGCATGTGATCAAGGAAAAAAATTGCATATGCCAAGTAGCAACATTATCAATTAGTTAAAGAGTAACACAACCAGATAAACTGATCCATGCTACATGCTTTCTATTGTGTCATTTTTGTTAAACTAGCAGACATTCTCCTTCTTCAACCAGGATGAAGGTCATAGTGTTGTGCAGACATAGCAAGACTGTCTCTACCTTACAGATTTACAAAAAAAAAAACCAAAACCTCAAACAAACCAAAAAACACAAAAAAACCCCAAATCCCCCAAAAACAGAAAAAAAGAAAACAGAAGTGGGAGAGGGATGACAAGGCTAAACTTCATCCACAAAATCAAAACTATATGTGTTCACCCAGACCAGATGCAGTTCTGAATTCTTCCACATTAAAGCAAAAAAAAAAAAAAACAAAACCCAACCCCAAAACAAACTCCAAAAAACCCCAGCCATGAAACTTTTTAAAATTACAGGATTCCCTAAAGGGTATCTAACAAGCCAGCTGTATATAAGGATTGCTGCAAAAAAGTATTCAGAGATACGAAAATGGATCAAATTGATGATATGCATATTGGTTCTAGTTTGGAATAAGCACCAGAGGACAAAGTAATCAAAGGAAGTTAGTAGTGAAGAAAGGAAGGAAACACGTGGACAGAACAGTGGGTAAGAGAAGATAACAATAGCCTGGTATTTGTTGCAAAGGAGAAAAGGGACCCAGAAAAGGGAAAAAGATAGGATGCCACAGAAAACAAGCTAGAAAGATCTCAAAGGCAGATTTTGCATGAAGTGAATTAAAATTATTAACAGAGAGGCCAAAAATACCAAACCAAAAAGGAACAGGCCAAGCTTGCAAGGCCCTTACATTCAGCTTGAATGCATTTCTTTGGATAATTTTTTTTTTTCTTTTTAAAGACCGCATCCAATCAATCCCAAAATTTCAGTGACGTCAATGAGAAAATTGGAGAACTCAAAGGGGAAACGGGGGCACATGGAACCCCTGGCATCTTCTGGCTGGCAGAGGCAGAGTTTCAACCGCTTCTAGCTCTTTACAGATCAGAGAACCGGTTGATGGCAGAACTGAGCATATTCCAGCAAAACAATACCCCTCATCTTATCTCTCCCCATGTCCCAATTGAGTTTAAAATGTTGGCACCCTGAAAGAGAAAGAAAAAAAAAAAAGAATAAGAATGTTGGAGGGAAATGAGGAAGCAAGGAGAGGACGTAGACTTGAGGAGCAGGTCTAGAATGCTCCGGACACAAAATACAGAACAACGGGAACAATGTCAACAGACTGTGGGCACTGCAGTGACTTCTTTAAATAAAGGGAATGGGAGTGCTGAATGCAGGATACTTGTTGGGAAGAACAGAGAGATACAAAACTTTTTAGGAAGTGCTGTCAGCCCAAGAGTTTTTACTCCCTAGATTAGGCCGGTTTAAGTTTTCTCGTATTAGTTCTTTGGTGGTCCTCTGTTTTTAGTATGCTGTATATTGTTGAGGTATTTCAACAGTGGGCTATTTACCTCAAGATATTTGCATATTCTCTTTACCCTTATTTTTTTCATTATAAGCATATAATGCTATAAACCTTCCTTTAGAAACACCTGTAAGTGTTTGGCTACAAACAATTCATGGAGGATGACTGAAGTATCTCTACATTTTTTCTGCACAATTCACAGTGATCCAAAGAAACTTTCCTTGTTATAAAAGTCTCATCAATAATACTATAAACTGCATAATTGCTTATATTCTTTCAGATTCTCACCTGGGGTATCTTATAATTCCTAGTTTAAAAATAACTTCACCCTGACATATGATGCCTGCACATAAGGTACTTTCTTCTACCAAATGTCCTCAAGTACTTGTCTTTGACCTAAACTACACTTACTGCCTTTATTGGAAATTCCTTCCACTATGTTCAACTACAAGGTGGCAGAACTCAGGATTCAGACTCTGTTCCAGCAGCATTGCAAACATGTGCACAAGTACTCTCAAATTCTGCTTTTCAATCTTTCCTATCAGTCCAAGTACAAAATTTGTTGGTTTGAAGAAGTCATGTCAGACAACTTTTATAACAAGAAGAACCCCAAAAAAACCAAAACACAAACAAACAAAACCCCAAGCCAAAGAGAGTTGCAAAGCTAGAAGTTGTGTCAGAGAAACCAGAGTTCATGAAATTTCAAAGAACCACCAACATTACAAGATTTTCTTGATGAGTCTTAGCTCTCAGTTCACAAAAAAGGCAGCTTTCCAGTGTGGCAAATTAATTTAACAACACTGCACACATGGAACATTAATTACCCTAGACTGTTTTTGAAAGATCCTCTTATGAAAGCTGACTCAAAGCACTTCCTCAAAATCTAAACCCTTCCCCATAAATCTGTCATAATATGGGATGTACAGTATCTTTTCTTCAGTTATAATGCTCTTTTTATTGAAAGAAATCCAGTGTATTCAATGTTATGAAGACCATCGAGTCTCTTAAAGACAAGCATCAGTTTTTAAATTTATCAAGAATAACATTCAAAAGATGATTACTGGTGCACGCACTCCATCAAGTCCACAGACCTTGCTGAACAAGCAGTTCTCGTGTTTGAAGAACAAAAATGTACTTGTAAAGCACTACAGAGCATTAACATAAAAATAGCAGTGTATAATCCTGAGAACAAGTACAGGCAATTTATACTCTGGTTCAGTTTCCTTTTCAGCTAAATAATGAGAAAGAAGGGACTGGAGAAAGCTTGAAACCTCATGAGCACAATTCTGCTTTCTTGAAAATCAAAACCAATTGTGTTGATGAAACACATTTTTCATAACTTCTTACTCTAGAAAGACTGGAGAGTCATGATCATGTCTTGGTAATATTAATGTTAAATTGTCAAAGACACTCTTCCAAACGAACAGTTTATTTGGATGAATGTATGTGTGAGTACATAGATGTGTAAGTATAGAAAAATATGTATTTCATATATAAAAATACATATAAATAGCAAGACAAACAATTAGGATATAAAGAATGTTGAATCATAACCACAGATGTCCTAGTCATTTTCCAGAGACAGTTAGCTTCTGGGAAGTTGTAACCCATCATTTTTCCTATCAGTGTATACTGATGATCAGTATGACTATTTGGATAATTCTCTTATTAACCAGAGTAAATGAAAAGTTGAGTATCTTAGAATGAAAAAGAAAATCAATCAATATGGATGCTTTGAATCAATGGAAAATGCACAGCAAACACGTTTAAGCAACATAGTTAAATAAGTCTACCAGTATTTGTTAACTCTAGGCATTTAGGTGTCCCTATTGGGCTTTGGAGGGACATTAATTTATCTTCTGAACTAGCTAACATGACGTTACAGAACAGAAGCTGATACAAAATACAGTATGTGCTCTGATAGTGGCAGCATTAAAACCAGACAGTTGCATGTAAAATTGAGAATATGCAGCTTTAGCACTAACTGTAGCACTGGTCAAAAAATGCTTTGTTACTATCAAGCCCAGCAGAAATCCATTAATTAGCTACATAGTCTCCAAAGGTACAGCAAAAAAATGAAGCCCATCTGGCAGCCAAAGCCCTGGGCAGATGCACACCAGTGCCTCACCCCCACTCGGGTCTAACATGGTGGAGGTGAGGCTAGAAGCACTTTGTCCTGCCTGAGAGAGCCCAAGTCAGAGCACCTGGCTGTGCCTATATCACACTCCAGGCTCCCTGCTGCAGAGGGTACCTAAGATGACCAGTGCTGGCTCTGCAGGCCAAGGGAGCTGGGAATGGAAAGCATTGGGGCCAACCTGATGGAGACCAGGTAGCAAAGTTGCTTCTGGACCTGCTCCAACACTCAAATAAAAATTAAAATAGAATTTTAAAATGCCACACCTTGTAACATTACCTTAAATTGTCCCTGCTGGACTCAAGTTGGCTTTGCATCCCTCCTTTTGCCACAAATAGTTTTGGCTGTTAAGATGGCCAAAGGGCATGAGCCTACTGATTGATGAAACAATAGTCTCCATACACACAGTGATTACTGATTTACAGGTTGATTTACTTTGGACCATCCCTGATTAGGTATGGAAAAAGAGGCCCATTTAACAGTCTGCTTGCTGTGCAATGTAAAGAAATTGGCTGCATATATTTCTCATTTACAGAGGAAAAAAAAAAAAGAAAAAAAATCTGCTTTCAAAGGGGACGCCCATACCGAAACCTTAAATTAGCAACACTGCTTACTTGTAGAGTCATGAACAGAGCACTGACCTGTAACATGCATCTGGATACAACTCCTTCAGGTACCTCAGGAAACTTCTGCCGCAGGTCATGTAAAACCTGAATATCAATTTGCTGGCTTCCTTGGGCCATTCGTATATTGCCTGGTCAGGATCGTTTTTCAATAGGCAGTTTTAGGCCTTAGTAAAGGGTATACTCATCTCTTCTGTCCCAGCATTTTCTGGAAGAGAAAGGAAAGCCTTGAGACACCAAAAGCAAGCACTTCTGATGTAACAAAACACCCTACAAAAAAACTGAAACACACATACAAGATCCCTTTTCTGATATGCAACCTAATTCTGTACTTTAGGTTGATGTTTTAACGTGTTACATCTCTGGCTAAAAGGTTTTTTTCCCCCTAGTTTCAATTACAATAAGCAACTAATATGGCTTCATGGACAATTTAACTTATGAAAAATACATCATATGAATATGAAGGTCTCATTCCAATCATCACTTAAAGAAGAAAAATCCACTAAAGAGCTCAAAGATATCAAAAGATGATTAATAAAATCAAATTAACCTTAAAGAAGACTGAAGTGACAGGTCATGAGGCCTTTTGAGGTCTCTCTAGTAAAGACAGATGAAAAGGTTTTCTCCCAGTTCTTGATGTTGGAAGAAACTACAAAAAGGACTCAAGACCCATCTCCAGAGGCAACCTTAAAGGAAGTGAAAGTTACTTTGACAGATGCAAGCCTAAGGAACAGACACACCACACTGCTATCAGCCATGGAACTCATCCAGAATACTATTAGACATATTCTTAGAAAGTTACATATGCAAGTGGAAAATAAAAGGCATTAATGCAAGAGGGAATAGCCAAGACTGCTAGTAATTAGACTGTAGAAGAAAAGGTTACCAAGAGGAGACAAAGGAAATGGCTGGCAGTAACATTCTGGCTTCGTTCAGAGACCAGCATAAAAATAAAGGCAATACAGCATTACATAAGTAAGCAGAAAACTCTATTCAAGAAATTAATTACTGGGAAAAGGAAAATTCAACATTGGTGACTCAGAAAAATAATTCTTCCTAAAATCATTAATGTCAGAGTTTAATTACAAAAGAAAACTTCTAAATACTGGAGTGCAGTACAATATAAAGTTATTCTTGTAGTAATGTCCATTTACTACTTGTTTTACATACTGCTTCTTAGTATTTAAAAAAAACCAAAACAACCCCTTCAATGTGACTTTATAATGTTGAAAAGAGACAGAGATCACAGTGCTCATTTATGCCAGAAATACTAAGTAACAGGAAGAATTAATTAGTTGTATTCTTTTTCAAAGAGTATTGGCATGATCCCCAGACAACTTAAAAGGCCTGGCAATCGCATCATGATGGAGCTCTGTTGAAGCTTTATTCTGTGAAAACTAATGAAACCAAAGTAAACAATGTGTCATCTTCCAAAGACTACTCAGAGCCATGAGTATGAGACACAAAATAAAGTGCCTCTCTTGTTTATGAAAATATTCAAAGACAACTTAATGTGAAATATAATTCAGACGCCAAATACTAGCCATTATAGTGCTGGACCAGTGCTACCTAAATGCATAATTTTTCAGTCTCCTTTCCACTGACAGAGCACATGTTTAACATATCACAGACAATTCTTCAATACAAACCTTAACTTGGTATCACACTGACTTTCCACAAAACACTTACAAAGCAAGTGTTCTTCAGAGGAGATTCTGCCAAAATGGATTTTTATGAAAGAATTAAACTTGACAAAGTCTAAACAAAGAAGTCGACAGGCGAGAATGTTAGAATGCACTCCTTGTTCATCACTATTTCTTCCTACTGCAACTTCACACACAGTCTGTGCCCCCATAAATATTAAAGGCAATTGTGCAGATTTTAACATAACTGCTGTATTTAGTGATTCCAGTTGAAGCTATGATGCACTCATTTTGACTGAAGTCCCCTTTACGGTCAGCAACCATTTGGGAAACAGCCTTTGTGCGTTCAAGAAAACAGTTTTTGGAAATATGCAGAACACTGCCACAGCAACCAGGACGCCCTTCACCTTCTCCAAACTCAAATCAAGGCAGCCTTTATATCTCCCTTGTTAGTTCAGCTACATCAAATAAGTAAATTGCTCATGCTTTTCTGTGGTTTTAATCTGATCATGTTTGATCTGTGTTTTACTCACCTGGCTAAAATGCTGTAAAAGTAATCTATCTAAAAGCTTATTTTAGAAATCTGGCTGTAAATATTTCTTAAGAGAGTGAATGCAGAAACAAGAGAACATTTTCTTATAGCATTAATGGTGCACCTTACTGACACTGTGCAAAAGAAGACTGCTGCAATGACAGAAAATCAGATGCAGCAAGTTGCAACGCAAGCCTGGTAGAGGTTGCTAAACCAACAGCAGAAACACACAAGCAATTATAAAGATGGCTGAAAAAATCCCAGAACCCAACAAAAAACCAAAAAGAAACCACCCAATCCCTCTATCTCAGGCTCCTTCAACAGGACTAAGACACACAGACTATCTATCTATCTGTGCACTGGATAACTCCAAAAAGCAAAATTATCTTCACCCTCTTTACTCTATGCTTTCATGAGCAATACCTTCTATCTTCCCCACATAGCTACATTTTCTCCTGTTATCTTATCTAAACACCTATCCAAGCATCAAGTCAACAAATATTAAGAAACTTTTATGGGCTCTTTTTTCAGCCAGACCTCAATTCTGATGTTACACTCCAATAATTCAACTAAAGACTAATCTTAGGTCACTGTCCATCAAGGGTTTCTTTACACTGAATTGGTTGAATGACAAAGTATAGCTGATATTAATATTCCTAGCATTTCTTTCAGCTTTCTTTAAAAAGTATAATTTCCTCTCCCGGGAATCACACTATAAATATATTAATCTCTATCCACAGAAGACCCCTTCTCCATTCCTCTGACAGCAACAAGCAAGCTTATTGCCAGTCTGTACTTACTTATGTGTTAATGCTCCCCTTACAATTAGAAGTATGTTTTTGTATCCCTATTGCTTGAGGGAAAAAAAGAACATCAGGTAATAAATGCCATATTGTTCTCTTGCAATCTACTTCTCCAATCTCTTACTTGCCAATTTTCACATCTATTCTTCCTTTTCTTGCTCACTTATAACTGCACATTCTTATTAAACATGAGACTAGAAACTTTCACTGTATGTGTGCCTAGCAAATGGGAGGATGGGGAAATTAAAGAGATACCACTGCATGTAAGGCCAACTTTCCTGTAAGAAATTGGTCCCTAGCTACATGCAGGACAGCACAGTCTTAACTATGCCACTGACACCTTGCAGGCAGGGAAAAGGAAAAACACAAGAATAACAAAACAAAAATTGTACGGTTCTCTGAGAAACTACAAAAAAAAAATAGAAATTAAACAGTAAGAAACAATAAATTCTTTTCTCCCCATCTAGCCCTAACAGACTTTTTCTGAAAGCCTACACGGAGCCAAACATCAGGCAGCCTGAACGCACACTTGTTGTCTTAAAATTAAAATTTAGAGCAATTTTGTACGGGAAAAAAAAATATAGAAACAAGAACATTCTACCCCAGAGTCCCACATTCTTTCTGCAAAAGAGATTAAAAAGTGACAGGACAAAATCTAAAAGCTTATACTAACATCATTAACTCTTTAAATGCATATTAAAAAAAAAAAAAAGTGAGAACTGGATGATGGAAACAGGCTTATTAAGTATTTCGAGTAGAATTTAATTGTTCTAATATATTACTCAGCTTTTCCACGGCTAATTTGAACCATTTCAACAGATCTTCACCAGCATTTCTGCTTAAAGAATAGTATTATCAAATCCAGATGTTATACTTCACTCATTACCATCCATCTCTTAAATAAATAAAGAATGAATAAATTTAGCCCATCAGAGTTTCTCATCTCATCCTCAACCTACTACACAGTGATACTTCCTTGTAACTATTTGCCAGATTTCTACTCTGCACTGTTCTGACTCCAAACAAGACCATAAAGGATATAAACCTGATTTCATTGCATAACCTTAAAACTGAAAGAAAATCAGAACTGCAAATAAGCATCACTAAGAGTTTTCCCAAACACATTATTGAATTGGATAAACCAAAAGACTTCTATCAAATAATTAATGATGAGTTAACGTCAGAGGAAGATGGCAAACTCTGGAACAGTTCAAAGAAATAATTTGTTCCTATGGAAAATTTATTTTAAGCGACAATACCTGGAAGCAATTCCTACCTTGAAACACAACTTGGTATTTTTTCTTCCCCCAAATTCATTACAAGGAGTAATTTCCAGAAATTTTTATTTAACACATTTCATAAAATCTTTTAAACTCCTGGCCAGAGTAATAATGTACTTTAAGGGGTCCCACAGCAAAAGTGTGTGCACAATAAATATTTAAAGAGGTGTAATCTGTCAGGTGTTTCCTTGGAAACTACAAGCAGTTACACAACTTCTTTTTCAAGGGAAATTAGCTGGGGTTGTACTTTTTTTATGTTGAGCAAATTAAAAAAGAAAAAAGAGTTTTGTTTTGTTTGACTGTGAATTTTTAATTCTTGCTAGTTTAGTAATGCTAATGCACACATTAAGGGATTCTATTAATGGATTTTACCTAAGTTTGGTTTGGATGTTTTTTCCCTTTCCCTTAAGGGAATTTATTAAAAACAAAGCCACCATCCTTGCTGCAGGTCATCCTGTCAATTCTGTCAAAGCATATAGCTGTCCTATTCACAGCTCAGCAATATGTTGGCAAACCTCATACATAAGCGTGTCAAAATGAGGTTTCTCAGATCACTGTAAAAATTTCCTCAGGAACATGGTTTCATCAGAGAAAAATCTATCACAACAGTTGAGCTTGCCTTAAGCTACTGTTAGGAGTTGGCAGTTTGAGATTTGACCTGTATTCTTTGCACAGTATATTAACAACAGAAATCTGGATCTGAAAGCTTTGAAATTTGTAAAAACGGTTTAATTCATTTTTACTGGAGAAGAACTAAAGGTAGAGGAAAGCAAAACACCTCTACGACAGCTGCGAAGGCATTTTCAATTCTTCTACACTTATTCTCCAAGGCACACCCAACCATTTTAGAGCAACATCTCTCATGTGCTCTCCTGCCCACACAGTTCTCACAAGATCCCTAAATGCTCTACATCACTACCCATTAAGTTACACTGGAAATATATGTGAAGAAAAAAAATCAAGATTTCTGAATTTACATGTATATCTTAAATATAGTACTTGATGAAACTCAGAATCAGAAGTCCAAGAATGTTACACATCTCTCCTTATGAACCATTTTCTTCACCTTAGAAGCAACAATACGTTTTGTATGTGTCTTGTAAAACTTGTTTCATGGGATGTCATATGGAAATGAAATACACAAAATTAAAATTGCATTGCATAATCCAGTCAGGGTATGTTTTAAAATTATAATAATGAACTTGACAGTAACTCTAAATTCTGCCTACATTAAGATTCCAGTCCTAACATTTTTCTTCATCAGTTTTACCTAGATAATTAAAACTCTCTACCTTTAAGCAGATTTATTCCCTTTTTTAATTATGCAAATGTGCACATTTGCTCCCATTTGTCAGCTTCCCAATCAATGAGAAACCCATTATTAATTCATAAGAAGGTCAAGTACCAAGTACTAACCTTCACAGCCCCAACTGTGATTGTATCAGGTTTCTTCCACAAATTAACAATATGAGAAAGCTGTCAAGTTATTTTTTTTTTTCCTTCTGCATTGTTGGGGGTTAAGTGTCCTTCCTCTTGTTCTTTCTTATCTATAGAATTTTCTCCCATCAGTTTCTGGGAAACCTGATTGCTGATACTTATGGGTACTTTACAAGACGAAGAGTTTCGCTGGGCCCAGGGGTACGGGGAGAGAGCAGGTAAAGGGAGGCCGGGGTCAGCTGCGAAGTCGTCATCTCTCTCGCTCTTCGGCTGGAGAGGAGGACACACTCGGAGCTGCGGTTGCTGGGGAAAAGAAGTTCGCCATAACCCAGACAGAGCTGCTGCTGCTGCTGCTTCTTTTTCCGCGGATCCTCTCAGCATTCCCTGCCCTGCTGCGACATCCTGTCACTCCATCCACCGCCGCGGAGCTGCTGACACATCTCTGCCATCCACTGCCTCGGGATTCCTGCCGTTCCAGCTCAGCGTTTTCCTCAGAGTCCTGCCGGAGTACTCGGCATCGGCTACCCCAAGGGTTTGTGAAGCAAAGCCCCCCACTCCATCCTTTTCCCGTCTCTGCCACGGGGTCCCCGATTCTGTTCTGTTGTTAACACCATACATAGTTATTGCTGTTTTGTTTACCTTGTTATACATACTAGTAAAGGACTGTTATTCCTACCCCCGTATCTTTGCCTGAGAGCCGCTTAGTTTCAAAATTATAATAATTCGGAGGGAGGGGGTTTCCAGGGGAGGCTCCTGCTTGTTCCCTAGCCCGAGACATGCATATTTAATTTCTACTGTCGCTGCAGTGTAAAGCTTTTATAAATATAATCCTTTATGAACTCTCTGAAGTCAAAAGCAGGTATGGCTATTTTGAAGAGTATGCACTATTTCCAGCGCAATTGTTCTAAGAATTGAAGGAAGAGAAAACAATAAAATGCCAATCAGAGAAAGAGGCAGGAAAACCACACCTATATGATCCACCCTCATTAAAAAACCTTGAAAAACTAACTGAAAACAATGACAGTCTACAAAGAAACATGATTAAACATTTTTTCTTTAATTCACTTGACTGTATCTCCTTTAAAATCTGCTTTTGTTTGATGACTGACAAAAAGATACAAAGGCTTCCTAAAATGAAGCAATGATATTAAACAACCAGTTTAAATCTAAATAGACGCTATAATCTCTCACAGATTCTCTGATCACAATGTGCACTAATGTAAGAACATAAATATCTTGAGTCAAAAAAGGGTCATTTTAGCTCAGTGTTGTTTGCAAGAGTGGCAACAACATTTGGGAAGAACATGTAAGCCTAAGCCTTTTTTGAGCACATTCCTCTCATTCTCTCCATATGTACAACCGTGTGATTAAAGAAACTAGACAGCAGTGCCCTGCCTTTCTCTTTACAGACCAGCTGATGACGTATTCATCAAATTCCTTTTCTTAACCTACTGAAATTATCTGCTCCTCCAATACACTGTGGCAAAGAATTCCACAAGTTTACTACTCTGTGCATTTTGAAATAGTAATTCAAAATCAACCAAAAAAAATCTTCCTCAGACTTTTTTCAAACTTCTTGTCCTACAGGTCTTGAGTGGTATACAGTTCCAAGCTGAAGGATTTTGTAACAGTTACATATTCACTACCTGCATTAATTTTCAAGCTTCACTCATAAATCCTCCTAACAATCTTCACCTCTCCAAACTGGAACGTCTGTCGTCTAAATGCCTCCTTGGAAGGCAAGAGCTGTTGCCTTGATTAAAAATAACATCTTCTCACTACCTCCTTGTCTTAGGTTGAAAAGACAGGTATCCGCTACGGAAAGCCGGAGCCTCCCTTGGAAACCCCCTCCCTCCGAATTATTATAATTTTGAAATTAAACGGCTTTCAGGCAGGATATGGGGAAGGAATAACCGTCCTTTACTAGTGCGTACAACAAGACACAGAAAAACAGCAATAACTGCAATAGTAACAACAGAGAAACAGAGTCAGGGACCCTGTAGCAGAGACGGGAAAAGGATGGGGAAGGTTTTTGCTCCACAAACCCCCTGGGCAGCCGATCCTGAGTGCTCCGGCAGGACTCCGAGGGGAAAGAAAGAAAAACTCCAAGCTGGAACGCAGAAGTTCTGAGGCAGGGGATGGACGAGGTGGGTCCGCAGCTCCNAGAAAAATTCCACAAGAGAGAATGCAAAGGAACAAAAGGAATAACACCCAACCCCCAACACTCCTCTAACACCAACATAGGTTCTCTGAAATACAGGGATTGTAGCCCTCAGTACTCAAGGGGAAGGCTTACCAGGGCTTTACAAAGAAATGACACCACTTCTCATGCCCTCAATGTCTTTCTGATGATGCCAAATAGCTCTGCTGGGTTTTCCATCTGCTCCTGAACATTGCACCAAAAGTTTCATTCAACTCCTCACAAATGCAAGACTGCTCTTCTCAGCTGCAATGACTTATGGATGTTGTATCTGTGTGCAAGACCAGGCTCATTACACACATCACCACAAGACAAGACATACTAGAACTTTAACAACCTATTCCTCTTTTTCCCACCTATACCTTTCCTTCTCCATATCTAGTACCTTAACATCATTAGGTCATCATTATGAAAGTCTTAAACATTTTCCAATAATTTACTACATCCTAGTTCATTGAGTAGAAGACAGCTTGGTAAAGGCTACAATGTGAAGAAGAACCAGAGCCACAGCCATCGAAGTCCAGCGCACCTCAGAGTCAGGAAAGCAGGACGTTTGTGATACAAAGCCTGATGTACCTGCCAGCTGTGACCACAGTAACAAGTAGCGTAACAAGCACCTGAACGCTACTTCGTTTATTGCTATCCCCCCTGCTTTCATGACTTGTAATCACTACTCTACATACGGAACAATTCTAAAAGCTGTTTCTGAGCTGGCTCCAGAGTAAAGTTTCAGTTTTTACGTCTGATCAGTCCAAATCAGATCAAAGTCTTCCTTGAACATACTGCCCCCACAAAGCTGTAGATGTTCAGGGATCTTGCCAGTAACCTACTGCCAACAGCAGCAATAAAATGTATGTGAATGACTAGCTCTTTGAGTAGTTCAGGAACCTCTACAATAGCTGACTCTGGGCCAAAGGGGACTACCCTGCAGCCTAAGTACACAGAAGCCCATCTCAAAACCTTTTGGCTCCAAACACCCTTTCAATAGTATGAAACCACATTCCAACTAGACCTGGATTTTCAGAGCTTGCAGACTTCTGGCTCCACCACTGAAAAACACAGTCCAGCATGACTGGCTGCTTCAGAGATTTCATCTTAAGTCTAGAATCATCAGTCCCATGATAGTTTCACTGAATCCAGGGAAGATTCAGCTTACACTTGCTAAGCTCATATTTCATTTAAAAATCTTCACATAAATGAAACACACATCTCATGAAATGAAAATCACAACTCCTAGCAAGCCACATATTTAGCAGTAGTTTTTGATAGTAATTTCCCAGTTTAAAAGCAAAACAAGACAGCACACACACCAGATATCAAATTTTTCAGTAAGAGATGCACAGTTATTACTGAAGAGCCATCATGGGACATCCATGTATAGAAGTGGGCACATACAAAGGACATGATGCTTTTTGTTCTTAGAAGATCACATGACCAGGAATATCTCTGGGTTTCTCAATGTAAAGCTCTATTCAAAATTGCATGTTTTTGAAAAAAGGACTATGACTTAGAGAAATAAATTTAGATCAAAACAACTTGAAATTACATTTAACCAAGCACAACAAGACTCAAATCTACGTTGAAATACTGAAGTACAAAAGCACTGGTGAGTTTCATACTGAAACTTCACATACCTTAGCCTTCTTTCTACAGAGAACACCAAGAAGTGTCATTGTATCAGAGAAACACTTCAAACCCAGCTGGTCTGAAACTGCCATAACTCTCAAATTTCTCCATGAAGAAAAAAAATCTACAATTTCATTACTATATTGCCAATTCAACAATGAAAGAATCCAAAAGGCTAAAGAAATGCTAAGTTACATGTATGATACGTAATGATTTTGTTCTCATTTAAAGTGACCTTTACAGTCACCTACAATTGTTGAACATAAAATTATCCTGCTGTCACGTTTCCACAACAGTGGAAAGTCTGAGAGTGAACTTCGTGCCCTTTTAGTATGTTCCTAATGACAATATTACCGTATTTTGTTAAAATTCATATGAGAACATAAACACATTGTGCCATGTTTTAGAAGCTTGCCAGGTAGCTCAACTTCTGATATGTCTGATATGTATTTTGGGTTATTCAGCTCACAGCAGGAAGCTCTGGAAAGCCTCTGTATCCAGACAAATAGCTGAACTTCAGCAGTTCAATACAGAAGCCAAGAACAGCATTACAAATCTCAGAGCTTGCATTATGTAACCCAATCTTCCACTGGTTTTGCTGATGACTAGACTGGTATTTGAAAGACTTATTTCTGTGTTTCATACTCACACTAAAGCAAGTACCCCTAAAAATGTTGAGAAGTTCCATCATCAAGGGACATGACAGCATTTTAGGGAAAGCATTCCAGAATCAAAGTGTCTCAATAATTGCCCATAGCCACAGTCAAAAACTTCTAAAGATGAGGTAATATTTTTAAACTAGAAGAGTATATATTTAGATTGGATATAAGGAAGAAACTATTTGTGCTGAGGGTGGTGAGACACTGGAACAGGTTGCCCAGGAAGTTGTGGGTGCCCTTAATTGGCGGTGAACAGGGTAGGTGGAGCTTTGAGCAACATGAACCTCTGAAAGGTGCTCCTGATCTTACAAGCCCCTTCAGACCTAAAGCATTCTGTATCAGTGGTGCCTAAACCAAGGATAATTAACTGGATTTTGATGCAGTTAAGTAATGCCTTTAGATTTTTTTTTTCCTACAATTACACAATGTTGCTGAAGTCAGGCAGTATAGCAAATTAAATGCAAACAATTACATTAAGAAAAACACAGAAATCCCAGCAGTAACAAGGCATGCCAATTGTTGTCTTACTCACATTATATGATGTGTCCTATTTTTCTCGTATTTGCACTGCACTTTTCACTAGAGAAAAAAATTGGCTCATGTATAATATTGGTCTAAAATGTTGTGATAGCACAACTAGTATATAAAAAGTGAGATTTTGTGAAACAAAGAAAGCTTGTTCCAAATAATTTCAAAAACGTGGTGAATCTTATTGCTTTGACTGAAAACATTAATTTATGGGAAAAACTTCTAAGACATTTGCATCTCTATTTCTTTCTTAGGCACACAATGTACAGGCTGTTTCCTGATTTTACAAGGAAGACTTTCTAAATACTTCCCTGATTTCATGGAATTATTCTCTATTCCTTACTTTTTAACTTAAATGTCTATATTTTTAGTTGTGCAAGCCCCGTTTATATAGCAACTCATTTGGGCACAAACCTGGTCACTGCAGCACAGCACAGCAAGAGAAGCATCCACTGTCAGAAAGCAAGGATACAGGAACAGGAAGAAAAGATCTGCAAGTCATACTCCAAGAAAACCTGGTTCTCAAACGTTTATGTGACTATAAAAAGAAACAAGGCACACATTTCATGTTCAGGTCTAGCTGCACCTTTGACACTCTCTCTAGTTCTTCAAAATTCAAATCAAAACATACATGCTCTTATTTGGAAGATGTTTACATTTGGCAAGTATGGTCTTTTTACCATTTTTTCCCCCGTTCCCTTTATGTCGCTTGACTGTGACTAAACAAGGTACGTAGGTAACTTAATTGCGGTTTAGACAAGCAGATGGAACAAATTCAAAAGGCGAGTTACCAATATGAGTGGCCAGAAGTTGTCTAAAGGTTGACAGTTCAGTCCATCCTCTCACTCAGGATGAAAGTATAAGGTTAACTATAAGGATCTAAGGGAACATAAAGGATATAAGGCTAACTCTTGCCATAAGCAGGAGCTGGAGAAAAAATAATCCAGGTCTGGAAAACTGATTTGGAGGAAACTACCATCTCTGCACTAAAACTTAAATTAATCTTGTTTTCTTAGTAATTCCCAGAATAGGGCAAACCAGCCAAGAGATTTCTCCATCCTTCATTTATTCTATTGCTCTAAAGGTTGTTACTAGAAGGGCATCACTGCTGGCAATGGTTTTGGAAGCAGTTGTCACTGCATGGAGCGGAAACCTCCCCAGGCCATGGAGGGAAACATATATTACCAAGTTTCTAACTCAGCCAATGAGATACAGTAACATTTCACACAGCAAGAGAGGTCTTTAACTCGAGGAATTCTCATTAGCAAATTTTAAAACAGAGCTTCTGACAGTAGGTATATCAGAATAACAACAATAATAACAAAAAGTATTTTAAATTCTCATTTCCTGCTACAGTAAGGCTACTATGAACAATAACATTATTATGAATATTGCTGCTGTGTCTTTGCCCTTGTAGCTATGCTATGTACTGTTCATCATATTCTACAAATGAGAAGCCAGACCAATGCAGTAACTGAATAACAGGCCTCAAAAAAGCCTGACTGTAACAAAGGCAAATTAGTAGTTGTGATACTCTGAATTATGTGTAACTGTATTGCCAGTTCAGTCATATAATAACAGCCAAACTCTCGTAGCAGTACCTTCTTTAAATATATCTTGTTTTCCATTAATAATTTTTCATTTGTATCTAAAATCAGTGTGTACTGTTCAACAGTATCTACTACTGTTCAACTGTATCTACTACAGAGCAGCCTATATTAATGGTGACTTAACTGAGAAAAATCTTTAAATACACATAAAATCATAAAGTGCTGGGAAGTTAAGACTAAAAATATGAGTAACATCACAGTTAAGCCTGATGTGCTTTCACACACACATCACTCAAGTCCTGCCTAACATCCTGCAGGAACTCCACAGTACTGCCAGGAAGAGAGCTGCACACTCTGAATTTAACACACTGGAACACAACCAAAGAGACAATTTCTCTCTTCTTATCATAATCCAGCTCACTCAACATCTTTCTCTTGTACTGCAGGAGAAAAAACACTACATTTCTAAACTGTACCATCTTCCAAATACTCTTACCAATGCAGTCTCCTTTGCTGATCTCATTTTAAAACATAGCAGCAACTCTAACTTGTTGAGCAACAGGAATTTGTTACAGGTTACAGGGTCAAAGTCTCCGATTCCCCATATGCTAAGCAGGCATTTTAAGAAGAGTATTAACATTTTGCAAAAATTTATAGCAAGGGCTCTGTCAGCATTTGTATATAATGCACACAAAAAAACTCCACTCAGCTTGCTGAAGCCACATTCATACAGCATTTCACTGTGATTCACTGACTACTTTGAGAATGCCTGGTTTATACAAAACAACACTCAAAAAGAAAGTGAAAAATCCCTGAGCAGTAAATTTGCCTTAGGGAGATTATCTGTTTAGAGAAAAGCAAAGGTACCGAGGACAGCTTGAGTAATAATAATTTGAGAAGCCTGTAAGCTATTACAAGTTACAAACTGTATGATTTAAGAGCAAAACAACTTCATCGCCTTCCATCTTCAGTGTTTTTTCCTGGACAGTACAAACAGTTACCTGTACACCAAAATGTACCTTTGACATCACACACAAGTGCAGTTGGTAGCTTGGTGGTGGAATTTGTGATCCCATTTCCACAAAAGCCATAGCACAAAGCATTTAATCGAACTTCAGCAACCCACAGCTGTGTGCACTGCACTAGAAGTGGAAGAAACAAGCTGGTTTACTTCTTCCTAGCTGTCATGTACAGTCATGAGACCACACAACTTCCTCCTAGGAGGCATGTGTTTTTAAACACAGGTTTTAGAGAAAAACTGAAAGTAGTTTTGGACTGTTGATCAAACAACAGAACAAAAATAATTCTGTTCCATATATACTAGACTTAAGTATTCAAACAGTTGCTAAGCAGCAGCAGGCTGTGCTCATCACATCAGATTTTAATCTGTTTTTTGAAAGTTTTGCAAAATCATCTATCAAAAGTTTTCAACTATTTAGCCATATTTCACCAAAAGTGCAGTCTGAAACCTTATTAACCAAGCACTACAGCAATTAACATAAATACAGGTGCTGTCGCGTCACAAATAACACACATTCGTATTTTAGTCCTCTAGAACAAAACAACAGACAACCAAATAACAGAGAAAGCTCTTACATTTTGGCACCTTTTCCCCTATGGACAGAACAAGCTGTCCCCACAAAATTGGTATTTACCAAACGTGGCTCGATGATCAAATTACACTTCTCTTGGTATTCACAAAATAGTGAATGCATGTGTCACAAAAAGCCACAAGAAATCCACAAAGTTGAAGAGTAACTCCAAGTATTCCCTTTCCAGACACTCCTTTCAGAAAGCACTCTCAATTCCATGATCCATATGCAAAAAGCATTATTTTTTTATATTCATATATAAAGAACAAAATTTCACTCACATAAATTAAAATCACCTAAAAATATTCAAGTAACACAAATAATTGGTCCAGGATGGTAATGATATTGATTATAATGTCTCAAAAGCAGTATCCTTCTTATAACTGAGACTGCCAAACTAAGAGTATAATTTATGGCAAAATCTATATGTATTAAAAAAGAAAAAAAATAGTTGCTAAGGAAAGAACTGTGCTCATTCAGATTAAGGACTCCACAGATAACACTCACCACATTTTTCTTCTTTGTTCTCTCTGAATTAAAAAAAATCCAAATAAATACTAGTGCAAAGTAGTTAAAGTTCTACCAAAACAAAATATTTAAGGCCCTTCATTACATGTCCTAAGAAAATGACACTTCTAAATATTTAGACAAAAATCTACTGGAAAGCTAGCTACTCAGCCAACTAAAAGTTTTCTGTCTTTCAACTCTTCAAAGGAATTCCAGAATTAACATTCTGGCTTACTTTCTTTTGGAAAAAAAGTAGAAAAAAAATTCCTTTGAATATATATGTCTGAAGTCTCCATGAGACTTTTCAAATCAGGGGTAAAGGCCACTCATAATTCCAAATGTAAACAGTGAAGCTCTGGAACTAAGATTATTAGATCTGTTGGCTGCCTCTTCTGGCACAAGGCTGGTGAAGAAGCCACCTGAGTCAGGGAAGTGCAGAACCAGCTTCTTCAGCTCCCTTGAAGACCACAAGTCCACAACCACTACTATCACTCACTGTGAGGATAAGGTTAACACATTAATCTTTCCCTATGAGAAGACTACAAGATGCAAGTTAACTATGTGCCAGCAACAGTCAGCCTTGCATGGTCCTTCACTAATGAAGTGCTTACAGCATTTACAGTTGCTAGGGTGCAACTACCTGAGAAAGCTGAACAGACCAAAATCTTCAGTATAACTTGCCTTTCTCGTCACTCAGCTCTTAGATCCTGCAATTCTCCCCTCTTTCTTGCTCTGGCCATGATATTTGTCCACCCCTTCTCTGTGGCAAATTCAAGAGATCAATCCATCAGAAGATAATACCTTTTTTGTTGGATTTCTTTCTGTTTCAGCAGCGATGAGCTGCTACATAAGCTCAAACCATCTTGGATATATTCAACTGTATCACATCCAGCAGACTGGAAGATCCTATCATGCAAAAAGTCTGAAAATACATTATTCTGAAATCCAAGACTTCACTGCAAAACTGAAAGAAAAATGAACTAGGCTGACATAAATTACACCTGCTTTCCAAGAACTGTAATTAAGAATCTGAATCACAGAACTTGTAAGCATGACTAAACCAAAAGCTGAATTGGAGCAGTGAGTTATGGGCTACATGTTGTTATTTCAGTAGCCAGCATTGGATCAGTGCTATGAGTTGATCATTTTTATATCCCACTCCTATTATGCTCCTATGGAACAATATATTAAACCAATTCTACACCTAGAACAGGTGCAGAAAAGCAGCAACTGCCTAAAAAAACCAAACAAACAAAAAAAAAAAAACAAGAAAAACCAAACCAAAAGCATTTCTAGGAAACATGTAAAAGCAGCTTTTAGGAAGCAGTAATCTCAATTCACGGAGCCTCAAAAAAACTAAAGTATGTAATCTAAGGCTGCTCTGTCTCAAAGCACTTCCAACAGCACTCAAGATAAAACAGTATCGATTCAGAATGTTTTCTAAACTTGGGCCTATGATTCTTGAATACTCTGCAATAAAAATCCATTCCATCCTCCTAGAATTACTGATGAACTTAGGTTGGAAGGTACTGACAGAGGTCAACAGCTCCAAACACTATTCAAAGCAGGACTTTACTTCAGGATTAAACCAGGTGCATGAGGCCTTGGGCTGCTAAATTCTGAAAAATTCCAAGGATGGAGATTCCATTCAGTTTCTGGAAAATCTCCTCCACTGATTAATCCCACTCATTAAGAACAACTTATTCTTTATATCCAATTAGGATTCCCATTGTTGCAATCTGTAACTTCTTGTCATTTTGTTTGCTACCTCAGAAAAGCATTCCTGCCCCATCTTGCCTGTAATTCTGTACATTAGTCCATCTTCAGACCTCTCTTCCTCACATTAAAGATGCTGAGGTTTTTCAGCGTCTCCACATACTAACCGTCTTATTTCCCGCAGCTGAAGTTGCTCCCATTTGTCAGCACTTCTTGCAATGGCAGGCTCAAGGCTGTCAGATGCACTCTCACAAAGTGCTGAACAGAAGGTATAATCATATCCTACAGCATGCTGCCTATGTTATTTCTTAGGTTCACTCCGAAAAGCCCTCTTGCTTATCCTTTGACAAGTTGACTTATTGAGAAGTATATATTGAGAAGCCCACTCACAGCTGCTCTTTGAAAGATGCTTTTTTAAAAACAAGGTTAATTAACTTGATGCTTTTTCAGTGCTTTTGCATGAGCAGTTGTATTACAAATCAAGTACAGCTAGGTATCCAAGCAAATACAGTAACTGGTATAGAAATATTTTTTCTCTACTTTTACGTGAGTAATACACATATCTCCCTCTTCTGCAGAACACAGAAAACCATTCAGGTTTGACAGCTGCCTACTTAAGAATTGAAGTGGGGAAAAACACAGAGATGAAAGTTATGAGTCTGAATAAAGTAGGAGGAAGAGCAATAGGAAAAATAATAGACCTCAGTGCAATTTGCGACACTGAGTCCAAATTAAATTCAAACCTCTGTGCCAAGTATTTGTCTGCTATTGTTGGGCTCTATGCAAATCCTTAATCTTCTGTGAGTCCCAACACTTTTTTCCAGACCTTTAGATCCTTCTCCACTAACTACATGCTTACATACCTCAGTGGAATTTGGTTCCATCTGAGTAAGACTTATTTCTTGCTAGCCCAGACACATGTCCTCTCTAGACATCACAGAGAACACATTTAAATATTTAAAACTGAAATTTTAAAATGCCAAACTTTTTCATGCCAAGAATCAAAGCCACTGCTAACATTATTTGCGCAGCAGGAAAATTTTGATGCCAGTATAGACAGTGGAAAAGCTATTTCAATATCATATACTGAAGTTCAGAAAAAATTGTCAAGCTCCAAATCTTCCCCTGTCATTGTAGCTGGCAGATCATGCTCTGCCTTTTTGGATAAATGCAGGATGGCCATCTATTGGCTACAAGAACAGTAAACCTTGCAACTGGAAAAGCATATAGGTATCAAGAAGGGCTACTGTGAGTTGCTACTGGCACCAGTCATTATGAAACTAAGGAAAAAATAAAAATCCAAACCAAAACCAAATGGACTTTTCAGATGGACTTCTAAACTTCATTTTCCCTTCACTGCCCTGAAAAGTTGCTTCTTACCAACAAGGAATGGAAACTGCTACACTTTCCATAAAACAGAAGTTACCATCGTGTTGTAAATAAATGGTTAGTCATTTTAAATGAGGTGGTATAGTTAATTCCTTATGCGGAAATAAAAAAAAAAATAACAAAAGATTTTTGAAATGCTCTGGCTTTCTCTTATCCTACAGATCTTCCAGAGGGCCTACTGATTAGTCTCAAGACTGACATAAAATCCCTTTTGGTCATTACACAAGAAGCCCTCAGAACAAAAGCCTGAATGTCCTTCTACTTTACCATAAAAGCTATGTTCAAGCAGTAAAAAATGCCAGTGATTTGTCACCAGAAATGTTGCATCCTCATTTTGACACTGTCAGGGTACTCTTTTGCACATCTAAAAAAAGCAGTTCCTTCAGTGACTGAACCACTGAGGTGGCCTCTCCCCCACTATTATTATGCAGTAGTCTTAATGATACTGACCAAGACATCTTAACCATTTCACTGGGAAGCACAGAGGACAAATACAGTAGTTTAGCTGTGACAGTAACCAACTAAATCACACCTGGATGAATTTTCAAGAGATCACAGCAAGAATTTTGACCATACTGTGCTCTTTTATATCAATGAGAGTGAGATATATTTAGAATGCATGATTGATATCAGTCTTCCACAGAACGCACTAAATTTGTCATAATGCAACACGGGTTATAATAAATAAATAATAAATCAAGAGCCATTTAACTTCACAATGTTAAAATACATTCTGAAATATTTTCATTTCCTTCATTGTTTCAGCTATAGTAAATCAATCCCTTTTTATCAGCAGTGACTCTTAAAAGGATTGACAGTTCAGTCAAAAGAGCCCTATAGGCACTAATACCACCAACCTGAGAGGCCTTGTATCTTTCAGGAACAAAACAAAACAACATATTCTAGAACAATAAAATCTTCTGTGAGCCCTCCATTTCAGTCATATGAATTTAGAATGAGGAATTATTAAATCCTTCTCTGCATGGGTTAATAGTAAAATTAGTATCTGCATAGTAGAATAAAAATATTCTACCCACTATAATGTTTCATAGGAAAAACAAATCTAACAATTAATTATTTAAACTCTACAATATAAGTAACTTGCCTTTTATGAAAGGTATTCCTTGTATCTCTATTTATAAGAGACAAAAAACAGTTCTTCCTGTAACTTAAAATTTTATGAAGGAAATACCACTACAAACAACACTGGACATTAGAAATGTGTTTCTTACAGATTCAGCAAAGGAAACCACTATTAATTACAGTGAAATGCATTGCCCATATTCATTTTTCCAACATCAGAGGAAATTCTGCATGAGTTGTCTTTACAGCTTCCCAACTACTGCATAATTTTCTCAAATATCAGTGACTGTAACAATTTCACTCTTGCACAGATCAGTAAGCTTACCCTTATATTAAAATTTCTCTTCAGTGCATAGGAAAGCTACAAACAGCCAGCAAAAAAACCGTCTACAAAGAACAGATTTGTGCTTCCTTTCCAAGCCACAAAATGTAGAAGTTTAGGAGCTGCTTTTTTTCCCCCCTCTCCATTTTAATGAAACCTTAAACTTTGCATAATTAGAAAAAGCTCTTTGCAGTTGTTGCCATAGGGATAGTGAACTCTTAAAGGAATATACAAAGCACAAATTTCTGCTGTAACACGACCTTTCATTTCTCAATTGATTTGTAATTGTGCAACTTTTACATTAAATGATAAGTAATGCTGAACAAAAGCATTTATAATATTAGTTTGTTTCAAAACCTAAGACTTTTCACTGTGCATGTATTTAAGTCCCTTCCAGATGGTTATTTGGAAATTGAATTGGATAGAAGGCATTCCAAAGACTCATTACCAAATGAAATAAATGAAATTGTTTTACAGCCACACAAGAGCGCAGATATTTGCCAACTTAGGGAGTAAAAACCATGAAATACTGCAGCATTTCTTTAAAAAATCCTAGAAATATACCGTTAGGTACACACGACTGGAGGAAGCCCACCTTAGCAGAATGATACCTGAATACAAAGCAATGTAATATCAGCTCTTAATTATTCAACACTATGCATAGCAATATGCAGAGTTACAAAATTTAAAAGCAAAGATCACAAAATTCTAACTAACTAGTCCAAGTAACGGAAAATACTTGTCTTCTTCCATCCCCCATTTATAACATGAGACTGTGAACTGAAGCTGACATCTAAAATGATAAGAAAATCCAATCAGAAAAGAACTTAAAAAATTGAATTGTCTCTGTACAGGACATTTGACAAGCAATAGGAGAGTCAAAGTTTCAGGACAAAGAATGAAAGCATTGTTATGATTTCTTTCCCAAGAGGACCCATAGCAACATAGATTCAGCAAAGACCCATAGCTACATAAGAACAAGTCTTAAGAAATTGCATATTATCTCCTGAAATCTTAAATCTGTTCTTCAGATCTTTCAGTTTCTTATCATATCTACTACAAAATGGTGAGTTTCATTTCTTATAAGACTTTCTGTTGCTCTCACCTTCAAAAATAAAGGTTGAATGAACTGCAGGAACACCAGTGTGGTTGAAAATGGAACCAACTATCTCAGCATTACATACATTCCAAGTAGACAGCATAAAAAAAGCAGAGGATATCTTGATTTTACAGTTCTTCGATTTTCTAATGATCCATAGTAGTTCAAATCAGTTTATGTGAAGAATAATAACTTTTACACAGAACTGTAAAGAATGCTTTTACAACATATTTTGGCAACAGAAATATGTCAGAGCAAACCCCACAATTATCCTTTTCTCCATTCCACAGTCAAACTGTGCTAATAAAAGCTGTATCTATGTGAAGAATATTTTGCCAGCATAGTACAACTGAACCTAGAATACACAGATTAAGCTACAGTTTCACAACACTTTTTCCACTGCAGTACCAGCTTAAGCGGACCTCATTCCTCAGCTGTGCTGGCACAACTGTTTGTGCAGCTGAGCAGCGAGGCTGGTCAGGGAATTGATCCAGGTTAAAAATAATATTTTTCTGATGGTAAATTCCACAATCTGCTTCGTTGCAAAGCCACCTGGCACATTAACTAGTTACACCAGCACAACTGAGGGGCAAGGCAGGAATAAGAAGCGAAGGTCACTGCAGCCCATGCCAGTGCTGACATGGAAAGAAATGCTCATGAAACTACACTCTTGGTCTTTAAATGTTTTGGCATTCCCTGATTAAGTGCATTATCCAACTACTGCAGAATAAAAGCGAATGATCACAAGCACGTTTAAAAAAAAAGAAGAAAAGAAGAAAAGAAGAAGGCGTCCACCTATTTTTTCAAGAAGTTCTACGCAAGGACTACAAGAAATTCTCTTAGAAACACATTTAAAATAGAAGTTTCAAACTGCCTCCCCCCATTCCCCTGCCACCATAACTGTCTTCCTGTCTTTGGAAGAAGTGTATTTTATCATTTACTGTTTCTTTCACTAGTTCACACACAAAACTTGATCCTGGACCTCTATCCTTCTGACAAGGGGACAAAATGTAACTGCATTTGTCCTCTTAACAAATCCTAGGCAAGAGAAAAGGAGGGGAAAATAAACTGTTAACTACTATGGTAGCAACTGTTTACAGCACCTTTGTACAAATTTTCTGTGCTCTCATACAGTAAGGAGACTAAAATAATACAATTCAGCTCACAATATTGGTTATCCTATTTGTGTAAGGGCTACACCCTAGCTCCTAGGTAGAATTTTAGGCTTCAGCAGCAATATGACAAGACTTTCTTTCTGTTAGTGATCTACTTTACTCCAGATTTATTGAAAAAGATGTCTACAGGGCCATGAAAAACAATGAACCCTTGGTGGCCGTGCTCTATTGATACAAGCACTTTCAATCTTGGGCATGAGCTATTGGCATACAAATACTCAGGTTTATGACTACATAGATAAAGCTTCCCGACAAAAGCTGGTTTATACAATGTTAGCATGGCTTGAAGCCATACTCCACGCACAGAGGGAGCACATGTGTCTCAACCACCTTCAAAAGAAGCATCCCTGACACACAACCTTTTACTTCCTGCTGGTTACAGCACAATTTTTGAGAGTATTGCAGTTAATATTGAAAGAAAATATGCTTTTACTTTCTCTTAAAAGGAAAAAAACCTACTAATTCTGGGAACATTCTATTCTTTTATATCTGATTCACACATACATACTTCACACTTAGGCAAGTCTCTGATTACATATCAGAAAAGTCGATAAATTAAATGCATCATTCCAAACATTTACATTTAAAATATATTTGTAGATTCTATGAATTTGCTTCAAATCATTCATGAGACATTTTAAACACTATTAACTTGGAGAATAAGGAATAAATGTATTTTTTCACCTGTTAACTTCAGATGTTTATCATCAGACTTAATTCAAAGTACAGTTCAGAAATTTTTTGTAAGAAATACTGTAATTGAAAAATAAGCCTTATAATACTGATTTGATGGCTGGGCAGGATACTTCTTAAGAGATAGTCATGAGGAACATGCCTTTATTTACCTCCCAAAAGATGCTACAATATGGTAAACCAGTAACAATAATACTTGAAAGCCTGCTGACTCTGGACTACTTTTTTTTTTAAAGAAACAAAAACAAACCTTAAGCGGGAATTACTACAGTGTCAAACACTGACACAGTCTTAATTAATTTAAGACGGAATTCCCCTCTCCCCTGAATACAACTTAGCACAGAATCAATCAGGTTGGAAAGGAGGAGGTCATTTACTCCAACCTCCCTGCTCAGGCAGGAACCCACAAACATACTTTATTTAGGTACTTGTTCTAACACCTTACCTCATCTTGTATTACTCTGATAAAGAGTCATGAATTTTGATGTGACCAAAGACATCACCCAACACAAGTACTACCTATCTTGCACAAAAAGTAAACTGTTTATTTAAAAATTCACATTTCCTCTTACATACGTCTTACTGTACCATTATGGTAACACAGATTAGCCTAAACTAATTTACCTTCTCAGAAGGTCCTACAATGAGTAGCTAAGCAAAAAACAGCAGCCTGCTGTCACTCAGAGGGGCTTCTTTCTAAACATTCCTCCAGAGCTCTTTTGGCAAGTGTCCTGCACCACATCTTGTTGTGTAAATGTCTGAGAAAAAAATCATTCAACAAGACATTATCTATTAAAAGCTAGCAAGTTATCTTGAGTGAAGTTTCTTCATCTATTTATCCTTTACCAGTCATTTTTCTGTGCCCTCACACCTCCAACCCAGCCTGGCTCAACAGGTTGCTCCTGCCACCTGCCGAAAGAGCTTTATTCTCCTTTCTCCACCACAAAAACTTCTCTGGATCTTCTGCTCACTGGACACTTGAAAAAGGGAAGTCCATTTGCTAGGTGATCAGAAAGTGACTATCTGGCAAGTAAGGGGCAGCCTGAATTTGTCTGTAGCAAATGAAGCCAGTTAGAAGACGTACCTGAGATGTGTCAATACAAGCCCACATGTAGGGGAAGATAAATTTCGTTTGTTAACAGGAGGGAATTCTTAGACTGGCACTGCATTATTTCCAGTGACAGGAAAAAGCAGAATGACTGCTGAACTCTCAAAGCCAGCTAGCATGTTGCTAGTTATAAATAAAGCCACCTACTGCTATCATCAACAAAACAAACCATGTCAATATTGCTTAAAGAAACCATAAAAAGTTCGTTTTTAAAGTCCACCATTTTCACACACATGTTAAAAGACACTTGGGCCCTTGAAAATAGAACTCTCAGCTGACTTTAGGTACCTTCTAGAATTCTTGGTCTTGCATCCCTTTGCAATGAAAATATAGTCTGAAGTACTGAATTATTATAAAGTAAAGATCACACATATTTGATTTCAAGCTTTCAATGACTCTCCAAGGAGTTAAAACAAACTACTCCATTGTCAGCAAGTGTGCTAATACCCATCAGTCTGGTAAAAGAACAGAAAACCAATTCACCTGTCCACTAAATTCCTCCAAATTTGAATTAAGTCTCCTGAAGTCACAAGTGAAGTAAGGCATGAAGCAAGAACAAAGTAACTGAGTTGTACAGGTATCTGGTAATTCATAATGATAAACAACTTCCACCAGAGCGCCATGACAATGCATTAGCTTAGTTTGGTACTTCATCATTCAACTCTGAAAACTCCTCAGAACAACAAACATTCAGTTGGGTAGTTTTTACATTTTTAAATTTGTAACAAATGTCATTTTAGATTAATTGTAGTCATCAGCAGCATGAAGCTGACTGGAAGCTGTTTGGAACTTCAGTTTTAAAAGTAAGAAACAGTCATCAATACAGATGACCACATATAAATGGGTTCTGGTTTTCTGAAAGACTTCAGAAGAAAGTCTGAAAGGAGAGAGAAAGAAAAATTCTTATCAGTAAAATTTATTTTCCTTTCTTTCATTTTGTTTCGTTCAAAACAATCAGCAGTTATATCAGCTACGTTCTTCAGCCTTGAAGGACAGAAGATTGTGTTTTAAGAATACTGAAATTCTAACTTCAGTACTGGGCTGCACCATGCAGCTCACTGCAAAACCACTGGAGTTGGCAGTATTCTCCTTTTTATTCCTGTCATTTCTTCATGCACATCCTACCAGTGAACAAAAAAATATATTCAGAAACCAACTATAATTACCCCATATCCCTTTTTGTCTAACCTCTCATCTGTTAAAGAGTAAACTTGCCACAGTCAGCAAGACAAAACCAGGTAAAGATGTAGTGTGAAATAGGTCTGGCACTGTAGGCTGGAAGAAAATGTTAAAAACAGGTATAGAAAGACCACAGTGCAGATCCCCTTGTAGGACACTCAGGTAAATAAAGAAAGGAGGAGAAAGGTCCTGAGAAACACCCACTAATGAGAAAAAAAACCCCTCACATAGGAGATACCGAGTTTAAACAGCAGATCTTAGGAGAGGGGCAGATGAGTCAATAATGCCTACCAAAACCAGGCTTTGACTACCCTCTGTTGAATTCCTTTGACTTATATTGATATAAATCCTACCAAGTATTGTATAAAACTACAACATTCTCAATACTAAAGTCCATATGCCTGCCTACAATGACTTGCTGATCCAGTTCTTGGCAGTTACATCTGCTCTTGAAAGACAAGTTTTACTCGCTGGTGCTAAAACTTTTGTCTACCTCCAAACATAAATAATAAGACACCTACATAATAAGACTCAAAGCTTAGACTCCTCCCCTCTAATTCCAGCCATTTCCAACATCTTAAATTTCATTCTTTAAGTCCAAGCAGCCAAGAAAAAACTGCTACCTACATGAAGCTGTATGATGTATTTTGCATGTAGGGGATAATAAAAACAAGAAAGTCCCTTTTTTTTTGTCAAGGAAAAAAGGAAACACACATGATCCTAACCAAGAAAAGAGGAGTAAAAAATTCAGAACAGATTATCAGAGAACTTCCCCATGCACACACAGACTCAAGTTCCTCACTCACTATTAGCTAAAATAAAAGCAAATGCCTGATTTTTATGCATGAGATTAAAGGTAAAAACCAAATACCTGAAAGCTATAATCATGGTCCCTTAACAGAGCAAAGATACTTACAACATCACTATCCCTAACAGCTGAGGAAAAATGAGAGAAATAAAAAAACTTCTCCCTTATGAACATCTGTGCCAATCAGGCTTCTTAAAAAAACCCCAAAAGGTTAAAATACTGGTGTCAAGAAACTACCAATTCCTTTCACTCATTTAAAAAGTGAAGAAATTCAATGAAGAGATTCAAAGAATTATTTAAGCTGAACTGAAAACCAGTTTGCTCAGAATATCCAGGCAGAAAATTAGGTTCTCCAGCTTTTCAAAGAAAATAGTCTCTTGTCTGTCGTTACACCATTCACACAGACTATATTTCTTTTTGCTCAAGAGCAGCTTCAATTAAAATGTTTAATTAAAGATAACCATTTAAAAACACTCATAACTACACTTCAATCCAGAAAACAAAGTCAGTATACTAAAATGTATATGTGTCACAGTGTAAATTTTTATCAAACTGAAAGGCAGAAGTGAAAGAAAATAATATTTTTTGCTAAGGTAAAATTTTTAATTGCATAGAAAATGACTGGCTAATGCAATCAGTCATATGCTTCTCTTATTTTAATGAAATATAAAGCAGATTTGTATTAACAGAAGCAAACAGCTTTGGCTATTTTAAGGATTTGGGGACATCTCCACTCAAGAGTTTATTCATAGGGGTCATCCTTTGAGAACAGCAAGCTCAAAGATACAGTAATAACCAAATGTACAATTAGAAGATATGCCTGGTGACAGAATAGAACAGATCTCCAGTTTTGCACATTGCTGTACTTCATTTCAACCATATTTTCCTGAGAAAATTACTACAATTATTAATGAAAAATGCTTTAATTTTTCTTGCTAGGCTAGGCTTCTAATCTAAAATAAACTTTCCTTATTTCATTTTGCCATGCTTTAAAGTTTTTGCAATTACATGTGAAACTGGGACAGTAGGACAAGCCTCAAGGAAGCATCTAATGCAAGTCTTTCACTCTCCTCTGGCATGACCACTAATACCTTGTCATGCACACTCCAAAATGGTGAAATCTCTTATGGTTAACTCCCATTCCTAGAGGCGGGTAAGTGGAAAGAGGCTAAAGAGCAAAGAAAAATATCCACCCACCCTTTGGAAGTACCCACTCTTTCTGATCATTCTGAAAACACGTTCACCTTTCATAGTATAATGATATCAGCTACCACTACTGAAGAGTCAAAACAGTGAAACCTGTGCCCACTATCAGACCCTTGGGTACTGCTTAGAAAGCCCTGTGGTCCTACTTCCCACAGGAACAGATGCAAGCAGAATAAAAGGTCTGAACCAGCTGGGCTGGGGAATATGTAGTTAGAACACTAAGCAGCCAAGTACCACGAGCTCCAACTTCCCTTCTGTTCTGTAATGATAAACCAAGTAACTAAAGGGCAGTTTCTACTTCCTTCTCATTTATGCTGCATGACTCACCTTGAGAAACATCTCAGTTTATTTCATGAACTTTGAAGTTTGATTTAATTTCTCTGCAACCATCATGGTATTCTCTCCTGATCAAGGAGCACAGAGGATTGTGTCTCACATACTCTTTTACTTCTGGGCTGACTCAATATTTCCGTTAGTTCTGGGCTGGCTTAGTATTTTCTTTTCCATGCTTCCACCCTTTACAAAACTCAAACAATTCCTTTAATTGATGGGAGAAGTGCCACTGGTAAACCCAGTGTTTGCATAAATATCTACTGGAAACCACACTGGCAAAAAAATAAATTCCTTTTTCATCTTAATCAAGAATTTGACTTGTTTACCAATATATAATTTACTTATAATGTTTTAAGGACAGTAAGGCTGGGTATTTCAGTCACTCCTTAAAATGCTGTGCCAAAACAATTCAGTACTGCCACTGTCATTCCTCCTGATCCCAGGCATGCATTCCCCCTCTCCCTCCCCTCCTGTGAGTGCCCAGTTCTGGCACTCATCTGATTCTGTAGCAAGCCAGTTCATGGAGCAAAATCAGCACAGGGAATAATGTAATGTTAATTTTCTGCTAGTTTAACTTTAAGTCAGATGAATGCCAGGGTGAACACAAGGAAAGAAGCACAGCCAACTTACACTGTTTACAAATCACACCCTTAACACTTCCTAAAGACAGTCTTGGAGGGGGGAGAAAAATCAAGGTTCTACTCAACACTAAATCAGACTTTTCTGATTTTACATTACCTTAGCACTAGAATAAACATTGAAAAAGTAAAAAACCTAGCCCAATCACACAAAAGTGCTTCTGGCAGCTGTTTCAAAACAAGCAACAATGTAGGCCTGTAGGATAAGAGGAAGGAGGAAACATACAAGTTCTAGAAAAGGGTAAATAACAGCAAACCACTTCCTTCAACTAGTAGCAGCTATAATTGGAAACAACTCTGTCAAAACACAGCACCTGAACTGAAAGGCAGTGGAGAAGTTTGAGAAAGATTGACAGTACTATAAGCAAAAAAAAAAAGGCCACAGAACTCCTCTTTTCAGACAATCTTCTCCTCTAAAAGGGCAATTGAGATCCTTGGATACAAAGGGTGACCATAATAGGAGGAGACTCACAGCTGGGCTGCCGTAGTTTTAGGCTAACAGAGCTTTACTTTGTATCTGCAGTTATCTTCACCTGTGAAACTGCACTGTCAGAAATCCCTGGGGTAATGGTGGAGGACTTTTGACAGCTGCCAGGAAAAAAGGGGAAAGAAAGGGTGAAGTATGGTCATGGAAAACTAGTTGTTGTTTTCTCTTTCTTCTCTATTAGGTCTCAAACCAACACATATAATCCAAGAGCACCACTGCAATATTTGGGAGGAAGCCTTTAGTTTCCACTTATTTTCTGCCAAATTCGTCGTAGTAGAAAATAAATAAAAATCCATCCAAGAACCTGGGGAAAAAACCCTCCACCAAGACCAAGATGAGGTAACAGACACTGACAGGCATCAGTCAAATAGAAATATTCATGGTGGTGCCCATACAACCTGGTTTTCCTGTTGCTTTTCTTCCGAGGCCCTGACGCACAAGTAGAGAAAAGTAACAGACAGACATCTAAGCAGCTATTCCTCTAGCCCCCATTCAGCTTCCCATACTTATCTTCTTCTAGAATAAGAGACAGATTTCCCATCAAGGAAATGATAATATGTAACTTTAAAAATTGCTATTTTTTTTCTAGGTTTCCCATGTTTCACTATGAACTGCCTTCAAGGAAGACAAGAGTGCTAGTTGTTCTCCATCCTTGTGTTAAGGAAAGAAAAATGTGATCCCTGCACTCGCTCTTATGTAAGTGACTAATACCACTGATCCTTTTCTCACCACTTTACTCCACACAGGATTCAGGGGAAGGAGAGTAACAAGGAAAGGGGAGAGGAAAGCCAAGAAGAGCTGAAACGTCTCCGGCATTCACAGCTTCTCAGTACCCATTGTTTCCTGCTGTTACAACCTTTCAAAAATGATCACTAGGCCCTTTTACAAAGTAACCTATGATCTACTTTTTCCCTACCTTAAACTAAAAATCCTTACAAGAATCCGGACAACAGATACATACTAACAAGACAATTAGCTACTAAAAAAAGAAAAAATTAACTCAGTAATCTGCTCTGAAAAAGGCAGACAAGGAAAAGCAACAGGAAAGATGAGAAAGAATAGAAAAGATGCTTCACGGCACCTGGTGAGTAAAGAGCTTTTACCCTTGTAAGGTCTTCCACTTTGTCAAATTACGTGGGAAGAAAAAGGAGTCCCACAGCAGCATTAAGTTTTACACAAGACTAAAATTCACATAAAAATTCCAGAGGACTTGCAACTAAGATTTTGTCCTTGTGTGATCCCTGTTCCAGGCCCTCTCTGTAAACTGTGGACAGAGAAGCAGAAGAAAAGTGCAGAAATAAACCAGTTCTACTCAGATTTTGACTTTCCACAGTGTTTTCTCAATATTGTCTGGATATATTTTCTGATAGTCTTTTATTAAGAAAAAAAAATAAATATTTAAAAAGTATGTACAATTAAGAATTGTTAAACCTCAATGCTTATCTTCTAAACAGAGATATAGCCAGATATTGTGTATTTTCAGGAAACTAAAGAAAGCTCAGAACCCATTTATAAAACTAAATATTGAACAAGTGCATGGTGAAAAAGTCACTCTGCTAGTGATCTAGATCGATCTTCACAGCTTTGACATACTGATACATTTCTTGTATTTGCAACAAAGGTAAGAGGCCTGTTAATAGAAGAAAACCAACTTTCAAGAGAAAAAATTAACAGTGTCACACCGATAAAGCAGCAAAGGATTCCTAACTATTTGGCTCTGTATTTCCCCATAATTCAAATTTTCACTCATCTCAATTTTCTAATGCTTGTCCTGCAAAAATAATAAGCCATAGGTAAAAGGCAGGCATAAATAAAAAATGCAGATGGGGACTTTTCAGAGGAACTGGCAAGAATTAAGGTATAAAAGAATACTCATGCTTTAATTTTGTGATATCACCACCATTTCCCCCCACAAATAAATAGCAAACTAAGTACTATTTCTTCCAGTTACATATAGTTTCATTCTCACAAGAGGTTCAGAAAGGATGATAAAGGAGTGACAACAAATTCTCACAAGGCAAACAAAGCTGCACTACTAGGCTTCTCCTAAATAATTTTAAAATCCCAGTCAATCCATATATACCACAAAACAAAGTTACAGCAGCCAGAGAAGGTGGCAGTAGTAAAACATAAAATGAGAAAGGGCTTTTAAAACCAGTGAATTTTGACAGTCTGCGTAGTCACTGCAGGCATTCTGCAGCATTCATTGATATGACAGTGTAAAGTGATGACTTGTCCTTATCACAAACAGGCAGCAGTTTGAACTTGCACAGACAATGCTGAAATACTGTTTTGTCCAAGACTCTTGAAAACTTCAAACATGAGACAAATTTTGTTTAACCAGTAAGATCCCATGCTAGTATAACTGAATATTTTTCTAGATGAAGTATTCCTCTCAGTATAAACTATACTATGTTGAGGCAAGTTGCAGGTCTCAATTTCACTTGTATTGGCAAGAATTTGCCCACTCACTGATGGGGAGTGGAAAAAACATTCCAGAGAGCTGCTCCTGGCTCTACACTGAAGAAATACAAGCTTCAGTTTGGCCTGTTCTTTTGGCCAGTTTCAACTGGAAGGAAGCCTGTAGCTCCATCAACTCTGCTAACTCCATTAGGTGGTACTTTGACTTGAAGATACTCTCTTGTCACAGCAAAACTACTGGCAAGCAAAACCCATAAGAAATCAAACAAAACCAACATAATAAACACAACCAAAAAAACATGCAAGAAATCACAGCCTAAGATTTAGCTTAAAGAAGTTGGTATCCGCCAGCCTAGAATCTGAACATGCAGACCAGATTAGCAACTACTGCTGAGTTCCAAAACCCATTCAAAATCTGCAACTGAAAGAAAGAGAACACCTACACAGTAGTTTTAATTTACTTACCTTTAAATGAAGCTTCATATTCATTAATATGTTTGAATAGCAGATTATAATTTAAGAGATTCACTAGTTTTGTCTTATAACTGTTAAAGGTTACAAAAGGCTCCAACTCTAGGCCACAAATAATGCGCCCTTGTAGTACACAGGTGAAACATGATCATTACAAAACATCTGTTTTGCTATCCTATTTTAACCATGTTTTTCCTCAAAAGTCAACAAGAGCTGCACCTTTTCTCTCAATCTTTCTTTCCACAGTTTACATAACTCACTGCACTTCTACTTACCTATTAGTCACCCTTCCACAAGTTTGAGTGGGACCCGAATTTCCTGCTGCACTGCGAAACTGGACTATCAGAAAACCTTAGAAAAATCTTTCTTATTGACAAATTGAAGACTGCTAGGATTCTTGCAGGCACTGTCATTTAAAGCTAATTAAAATACAGCTGTTGAAAGCATTTAAGACTCCTTGATTATGTCCAGAAAAGAGGAGAAAAATTACTGTTACCACCTTTCATCCAGGTAGGTCACTAGTGAAGATTCATGCAGTGGTAGAATCCATATACGCGGGTTCTGTGGTGAAGTTGGTTCAACTAATGAAGTTAGTTACACTTTTAAAAGAACTAGCTTTTAATTTACACCATTTCAGTACTTCAGTTGGTGACTCTGTGAACAGCTGCCATGCCACAGTGTGTAGGGATGATTCCTTGAACTGGAATTCTTCCTGCTTCTCTGTCATAGGACCACTCTCAGATCTACAGTTTCATGAGGGGCTTTCATCACCCACAATACCAGCTTAATTTATTCTTATTTCTTTTATATATCTGTTCTTCTGTTTTTTCTACCATATCTCAGTTTCGCAGAAAAACCTATTTGTGGACTCATACTAAAACCACATCAGCGAACTCAGAGGAAAGGACGGCAAATCCATCCCTGGTCCCTGATGTAGCACAGAACAACCCGCTCAGTGTGAACTTATAGGAGGCTACCAGACTGATTCAGCAGCTCCTTGGCACACAGGGGTTAGCCTCAGCCCACGAGATCACCTAAGTTAAATAGCAATCTAATTAATTTTCTAACCACCCATACAGAAACTGCCCAGGCTCACAGACAGATGAGACCAGAACAAGGGACCAGCTGCTTTTGTCAGTGAAAGCAATCTTCCCTGTTCAGTCACAGCAAAATATCAATGGCCCCTGATGCTCACAAACACTTGTGTCCTTCCATTTTTTGTTCTAAACCTCCTATCTCAAAGCCATTTTGTTATGTTACTTCAAGAGTAATTCATGTATGCAGAATACTGAAAAAACAGCAAAAGCATTCCTTTTATGGCAGCAAAAGCATATTTTTGTATCAATAAACCAAAACTACTCAATGTTGCAGCTCTTCTAGAAAAGTAACACCATTCTGCACACGTAACTGCCCTACACCAGCAACCTCTGTGTGCAGACTGCTGCATTATGGAAGCACAACACTCTTCCATCCATCCAAAATCCTGCAGCCATGCTGGTATCTTTCCCAGCTTTGACAAGAACCAGTATCATCAGAACAGTGAAGATATCACATTGCCAAACTGATCTTTTTCCTCCACAGTAGGAAAAAGATACATATATGAAAGCACTACTGGCAGAAACTATATTTTCCTTTTGATCTGGAAACCACAGGGGTTTTCAGCCTCATGCAGGGGAAAAGAAGAAGCAAATAAGGGGTATTTTCTCTGAACCTTGCTGCTTAACACATCACCTGCTAGACACAAGAGACTGGAAAGAACAGGAATTTCCATGATCTAAACGACAGTTTTCACCTGCTGCTTACCATTTATTTTATTCTCCTTCTAGATACTGTGGAAGAGGAACAAAAAAAAGTAATGCACTTTTTGCATGGAAAAGAAAGATCAAAATGTGCTTCTTATAGGGGCACAAAAATTGATCCTTTAGCAACTTTTTTTTTACACGTTCATACTAAGTTTTAACTCAGATATAGAACAAAATTAAATATATTTTTTAGGAAATTGCTTGTGGTTAAATTTTCCTTGTATTCAACTCATTTTCTGAAGAAATAAGAAGTTCTCATTCTGAGAGAAGCCCCAGGTGTGTCACAGATGTGATCCACTGTGATAACCGTCAACTCTCAGCTTTGATACACTGAACTCTATCCTAAGCAGCTACCAATGAATACAAGCTAGTGAGGGTCAAACTCAAATAATTTCATAACTCTTCTATGAATTTTCCAGACAAATATTAAAAGTCATGTCAAAACATCACTAAATGAGTTACAGCTATCAAATACAGTTTTAATTAATTTTCAAAGACTGGAACAATTTTAAAATGACTGGAGAACTAACAGGCGTAATAAGCAAAAGGTAAAAATGCTTTGCTAAATGTCTTTGTCAATCAAATATACGTACCTAGGTAAACAAATTTATAATTCATGGGACTGCAAACTCTTCTAGGACTGACTTATTAAATAAATATTTATACACTGCCTTGTACAAAAGGGCCAATTTGGTATCGGCAGTTATTACAGTATAACGGTTTTAAACACACAACTTTGTGCATACAAAATAATCTTATCCCCCTTTACCAAAGACAAGTGCTACACGTAAAAAAAAAAAAAAAAAAAAAAAAAAAAAAAAAAAAAAAAGAGAGAGCAAGACACCAGATTTTTTACTGCTTTGTAACCACACTTTCGCTGAGCTTCTGGAGATTGTCTGTTCCCAGGCTGTTAGACTTAAAAAGGCTCTTTTAGAAAGATAACCTAGTACTCCCTTTGAAAAACAAATAAACAAATGCTTGTTCAACAAATGGAAAGTTGCAGTTTGAACCAGTTGAATGAATAGAAAGAAATCCAAGTACAGAACTCAAGACCCTTTTTTTTTTCTATCATTCTCTCAGGAAAGCCTAAAGGAAGCAGCGACAAACTTAGCAACGACACACAGAAGAAGAGACAAAATGGGAATGAAATGACAAGTGCTGAATGGGTCTCTTAAGAAAAGTATCCAAGAAATACTAGAACAAAAAAGAATGACAAAGTTAAGTAAAAACAAGAGGGCACTGACGCTTCAGCTATGAAGTACAGATCAGCATGCCTAGGCAAGGTAAATGGAGAGGATATGAACGACCAGATTTCCTCTTTTCTAGCTCACCTACAAATACGATAACATGTCAGTAAAGTGGTTGGAGGAGATAAAATTCTGCATGGCACAGATTTTTCAAAGAGTGAAGAAAAAATAAACAGAAAAATCAAACAGAAAAAACTATGAATCCTGTAAAAAGACAGGAGAGTATTGCAATAAGAGATGTGTAGCACAGCATGGACGCAGGGAGGAGAGACTTCAATTCTTAAAAGTTTAAACAAAATATGAATTGACAAAAGATACAATTACAGACCACACTGTACAACTTCAATATTTCTGTGTGCTTTTTTCCCTATATATAGGTGAAATAGTTATTTTTTTCTAGCTGGGGAAATCAGGCTTAGGACTTACAGATTGAAAGACTCTTCTGCATTTCTAGCCTTCAGTATAAAAGAGAAATCGATTTCCAGAACCCAGACAGCTTCAAGAAAAGAGATGACTTATCTGAAAGTACATGTCACTCACAGCTTCTGAGGCATCAGATCAGTAACTAATGTCTGCAGCATAGTCAAATTTTGAAACTTACTGTATTTTTTTAGTTACTTTACTAAACTTGTCTCATTTACCCTCTAAAAAAAGACATTCTGAGAACACATTGATAAATTGATGGATCAGCAAGCGATTTTTACACACAGTGCAACTTCCTTTGAAAAATGCATTCTAAAGCCCTAGCTTTGACAGTTTATAAGAGTTACTCCCTAAACATATTTATGCTTGATCTTTCTACAAATCACTTATGAAAGCACCTGATAACAGGAAAGCATATTCTTGAACAATAAAGACAGGCTGCAGTAAATAAAACTAAAAGGTTGCTGTTAAAGAGTATTTCCCATCAACAGATTTCTTATCCATTTCTACTAGCATTATGGACAAAACAGAGGTGTACCAGGCAAATACTTATTTCAAGACTCAAAAAAACTCTATAAAATCTTTTGTCTGTAATAAATGTATATTAAAAAGCAAATAATTTCAGGCTTACTAAAACAATTTGATAGTGCCATGGCTCAGCTTCACAAATGAATCACTTTTGACCTGGGAGTACATCACATGTACCACTGCATGCAACAGCCCACAGAGACAGGATTGAATTATACTACCAGCAACCAACAAGTAAGTCACATTATCCGTACATGATGTAACAACAAAATAATGTTTCTGATACTGTATTTTGAGAAAAACATGTATGTCTTACACACTTATGTAACTCCTCCCTTACTCATGCACGTTCTTGCACCATGCTGCTTCACACACTGTGTCAGTCTGGGCACTACTGCTGAATCAGACCCACACAAACATGAGGCTCTGTAATGAGTAGAAGCAACAATATCACCAAACCTTTTTTTTTTCCCTTCGGTTTTCATCTTCTTAAGAACCTATTATAATGCGTTTCTTGTTCAGGGTGCCGTCCCAGAAACTGCAAAAGTAATATAGTCCTGTTTCCCACAGATTTTCTCTGTGTCTCAGCCATGCCCCTGTGTTCCAATTAGTTGCCTTCCACCCCTCCCCAGGTGCTAATTATCCTACTGCTCTCTTCCAAGCACTGGCCACAAAGTACTTAACCTCTCATGTCCTCTAACTACTGACTGAAGAAAATGACCATCACTGACCAGCACTTCATACCTGGTTCCTATCCCACAGACAATTGGCAGCTAAGTACAGGTAACTGCTAAATTAATACAAAACCTTCCCCTAAAGAAATGATCTTAATGAAGCCATCAGCTTTAACAAGTTTAACTTTTGTTCAACATTACTATAATGTAAAATCTTTCACATCTTGACACTTGGCTAGTTTCTCTGCTGAAATTCCGATAAGCTCAAAATTTACTGAGACACAAGATTAAATGAAATATCACTGCTCAAGATTTGTGACTTTGGAAAAGCAAACTAAAGACAGTTTATACACTACACAAATATACAAAACCAGCAACGTTTCCTAAAAAAAAAAAAAAAAANGTGCATCTTAACATTTTATCCCCAAGAGAACAACCGATTCTGAACTCCCAAACTGCAAAAATTTATTTTCTAGCATGTCCAGCTAACTAAGCTTTCTTAAAGAAATTGCATTTCGTGTTTTGTTTGTCCTTTTAATAACTATTTGCATCCTCTGATCATTTTTAAGTGCATTTTAAAAGACATATAAAATCTCACAGATAAAAAGGTTTCTACAAATTTTGTGAAAACTACCAGCTTTGTAGAAAAAAGTAACTTGAATTCATGCTTTCAATGAGAGTAAAAGCAGGTAGAATTCTGCCTTCTCCATTGGCATCCCCAGAAGACCAACCAGCCACCACCACACAGCACCAGATCTGATTAATTCTGGAATAAGCTTAAGATACTTTAACTTAAGGTAGGTTACCACTTAAATGCAATCATCAAAGCAATGAGCATATAAAGTGCCTTTGTCCCATTTTTGGCAAATTCTAGCAAACCTAACAATATCGTGACTAATAAGTGTACAGTCCTAGTTGGCTGGGTGTTCTTTTTTTTAAAAAAATCATATAATTACAACATACCGTTTCCTTCTGCCATGGAAGTATTCCTAAGTTAATGCTTTTTTAAACACTAAAGGGAGCACAAGGTTTAAATACATTTAAATAATGGAAAAATTAAATTCTGTTCATAGTACAATCAGGATCTGAATGAGTTTTAAACCACTCATCACTAAAGACAGCAAAATCTGATCTTCATCCATGTTTAGAACAGGAAAGAGCTACGCACTTTGCATATTGCTACAAAAATTGATTCCACACAGCATTTTTCTAAGAGTAGAATGCATATTTCAAACAAAACAAAACGATATTTTTCTGGTAAAATTCTCTGACTAGGAATTAACTTACAATTTATTTAGTGCATTAACAAACTATGCTTGGCTTCTTGCAACCGACCACAAAAAAATCTAATACATTCTAAAAACATTAACTATTTAACTACATCTTAACTGCACCTATGGCAACAAGAATATCCCAAGTGATGCCGCTCATTCAGCAACAGTCATGTTCCAAGAGTATCAGGATACTACACACAAACCCCAGAGATCTTTTAACTTTATTTATGTCAGGCCATTTCATTCAGTTTCACTAGAAGCTGATTACTACCAATTAAGGAATACCTCCCAAAGGCAGTGTAAGAGAAACCAGAAAACTCACTAAATGTCTGTATAGCATTTGCAATAACTTCTTGCTTGAGAATTGTACTTGCTGATCAGTTCAATAAAAATAAATCCCTAATTTTATTATAATTAGGATAGAGGTCTACAAAAACTTCTGTGAGGGAAAGCATCAATATTATGTCAGTGACTTTTTGGTAAGCATTCTCAAGAGAGGGTGAAACTGAAACAACTATTATACTGAAAAACCCCTGACGAAACTGAAGTGTTTATTAAAAAAATATTATCCAATTGTACATCTGACAGCTTTCTTGCTTTCACAGTTGCATTTAAATATGTGGAATCCAAACCAGACCAGGTTGCTAAGCAGGGTTCAAGATGCCTTAGAGCATCTTGCAGCATTTCTCCTCATCCAGTAGCATTTCTCCTCCTTAAAACAGAAAGCACACACTTGCCCAATTGAGATAATCTACCACACCAATGAAGTGAGAAAAACCCAGCTTGAATCACTGTATACATTAGTGGTAAAAAAAGTTACCTTTCATGTCAAACATTTAAATATTTGAGTTTTGAATTCAGCTTTTTAAAAAAATCCAGTTCTGAACCAGTAGAATTTTTGTTCTGTTTTCTCTAAAAGCACCAACAGTAACATCGTTCAGCATTCTGCTTGCAGCAGTTCAGAAAAGATCAGCCTGATCCTGCAGTCCTAAATTTACAGTCATTTCACAAATCTGAGGTCACATCTGACCAACTTTTATCTTCCAGTGTTTTCAACCATGGAGATCATGATAAGGAGGCAGCACTTGCAGCAGGATGGACAGCAACATAGTTTTACATTTCAAAGTACACTCTCACAAAGAAATAGTTTGCCAACAGCTCTTTAAGCTGCCTAGCATAATCTTTTTTTTCGCTGAGAATAATCTCTTCAACAGATGACAGGTTTACTTCTACAAGACTCAAAAACGACACCAGTTACCTATAACACCAAAAATCATTACAAAACAACACAAGACCTTGGCATTCAAAGCAATGCCATGGTGCAGAAAACCACTGTCTTCTTCCATTCTATCACTGCTGGAAAAGATAAGTTTCTACTGGAACACTGTCATAGGAATAGTGCCCATTTTCAAGAATTCTATTATTGTATCAGCAGATACAAAGGAAGAGAGTAGAACCCTTTGATTTCTCTTATAGTGAGAAAGATAATGGTTTGCATTTCACAAAGTCTTGAAAAGCTGGCATAAACTAGGGCAGCATAGCACAGCATAGCAAGATGGCACTGCCCCCGCATGTAATGATAGGGATGATGTTTTTTAAAGTATTTCTTAAACACAAAATTGGGATGACCTAGACTGAGTACCTCCCCCAACCACTTTCCTTATCTCTTCCCTTTGCAGGCTCTCTCCGCTGTGACGCAACATGAGAAAAACCACCCAGGTCTTCTCAGTTTTTACAAGAAATTGAGACTCAACTGAGGGTTCATTCTGCTGCAGCACAAACCAAGGTACTATCTACAGTTAAGCAGCCTCGAGTTTAATATATGGATCACAGCCACAATTCACTGAAATTTTCATTTAAAATTGAGAGCACAACTCACTGAAGCTGATGACATGTCTCTCCTAATGTGTCAGTGGAACTTCCCTCTTGCCAAAAGCAGGTATCAGAATTCTGGGTTTTGACAAAACCCAATCACAACAGTATAACTGAAATATGTATGTGAAACACAAATGCCTAATTATCTGAAAAATCAATAGCTAAGCTGGAAATTATTCCTGATTTCAGTGAATTGTGGCCAATTGTGAATATAATGCTATTGCTACAGCATCATTAGCCCTCCTTTTAAAGTAGTGCATGAACAGTACCATTTTGGTGGGTAAAATCATGACACAAACTAATTACAACAGTGTCAGAGAAATACTCTATCTGACTTATGCTGATGTTTAGAAGGCATATGTTAGAGTACTGAAAATTATATGCTGCGTTTACCATTTCCAGCATTCTACAGATGAACGTCAGAAATTGCTTTATCAAGTCTGTATCATATATCCTAAATTTATGCTAGAAAACCACACCTGAAACCCACTCCTTGCTAAGAAGCCCTTTGGAACTCCTTCTTTATGTTTGTGCTTACCATCATTAATACAGAAACACTCACAGGTCTTGGGAACAAACCAGGCCCTGCCGAGCCACCAGGCACAGCACAAAGAACGCCAGGTTTCTGCCCTGAAGGCCTGCCTTCCAATGAATGAGACAGAGTACTACACACCTCTGCAGCGTTCCCACGTCTCTCAGAGAGACAAAACAGAAAAAGGGAAGAAAATGAGAAGCAGTATGAATCTCCTCTCTGCAAAACCCTCTTATCAGAATAATTTCAAGAATTTATATTCGACAATTAAATTGAATCGAATAATGGAAACCAACGTCCCAAATATACTATATATGGAATCGAGCCCAGGCAGCTCCCGCAAAGACACGGGGCACCAAAACCTCACACCTCAGACACTCGGGTACTCATCCTCAAATGGCGGAGTCTCGCCCAGCGGACTCACACCTGTCACCTGCCAGGCGCCGGGCCAGCCTCTCTCCCTTTCTCTCGCTCTCCCTCCCTCCCGCAGGCAGGCGAGCCCGCCCCTTCCCGGGCAGCCGCAGCCCCCCGATCCCTCCCCGCGTCGGGAAGCTCCAGTGACTCGCGAAGGAAAATAAATTTCCATCTCTCGCCTAACGCCCCGCTGCGCGGAGGCTTCCCGTCCCTTCTCTCCCCCCCCGCCCCAGGCACGAGCAGGGTGCCGGGGCTGCTCCCTCCCCGCGCACAGGCCTTCCCTGTCTTCCTCACCCTGGCACAGCCCGGGGCGCGCTGAGCGGCTACGGGAGCCCCGGGCCCCCCACCTCCGCCGGCCCCCCGCGCCTCTCCCTGCAGCCCCCCGGGGATGGGACTGGGAAATCAGCCCGGGGAGCCGCTACCAGGCCCGCCTCGGCGGAGTCAGCCTTACCCTGCTGCCGCTTCTCCTTC
>VXBQ01009485.1:90215-127798 GCA_013400175.1 Phainopepla nitens
GGGGGGCGCGCGGGCGGTGCCTCCGTCAATTCCGCCCTCAGGGCGGAGCAGGAGCGCGGCCTCCGCGCTCTCGAGACAGCGGCGGACATCAGTGGGACAGCGGGATGCGCGGGAACTCAGAGCGGCCCCTTCCTGCCCTTCCGCCGCTGCTCCGCCTGGCCCGGCGCCAGAGGAGGGAGAGGGGGAAGCGGCGGTGGCGCCTTGGTAGGCTGCCCGCCTGGAAAGCGAGCAGGGTCTGAAAGGGCTGCGGAAGGAAGGGCAGCATCTGCAAGGGGGGAAAAAAAACCTAAGAAAATTAATATTAATTAAGCCCTCCCCTCCATTTATATCCAAACCAGTTGTTTCGAGGGAATTGCCAGACGCTTTCTATCAGAAATAGGAGCGCTTTACACATCCCTTTACACATTCCATCTCCACTTTACACATTCCATCATCCCTCTGAGGAAGAGCTCTGATTAATAATCTCCCAAAAATGCCGCCTGGGGAACAGGGCCTGGTATGCTGGTGAATCCCTCTTCCTCTCTTAGCTCCACCAACACCCTGGCCCAGTCCACAACAGGAATCCTTGATTTTAGAGGGGTATCCAAGTACGTCTTTGTATTTCTGTAATTTGGGAAGTTCCAGCTTCAAGGAAAATTAAATAAACAAGGCAAGGAGATAATTTCTTTTAAATGCCTTTATTGAAAAATCCGCTCTGAGTGGGGTCCTGGGGAAGTGACAAATACTACCGCTGCTTTCGGGGATGAACCAGAGCAGAAGAAATTCATCTTTGTTAGGCAGCAGAGCTGGGTCTGCCTCTCCTTACGGGTGTCCAACTTCTGCTTTTGGGCTCGTTTTATCTAGGTCTGGTCACGACCGAGTCTTTAAGTTATGGCGACACTACAGTCTCAATGGAAGGACAACTCTTCACTTTCCTCAGTGGGACATATTGTTAGTTTCTCTAAATATCATGTAGGTTCGGGTTTTTGGGGTGTTATCCTCTCCCAGATATCACCCAGTGTCTCCCGCGTCTCTCATTTACATATTCATGGCCTCGGCCCGCCCTGGATAGTTCTGTTTCAGGGTTGCTGTCTATTTCGCAATACTTTCGGTCCTCATGGTCCCACCGCGCCACCGGCGCTGCGTCTTTTGTTTCCCCGGGGAGCAGNATGCGGCCGTCCCGCTGCCGCCGCCGGTCAGGGTGCCTGCCGGACCCCAGCCATGCCGCCGCCGTCACTGTCTCAGGCCCGAAGCTCGGTATGTTTCCCGGCCCGGCGGCCGCTGGAACGGCGTGCGCGGCACTGGCCCCGTGGCTCCCTGGCCGTCAGACTCCGCTCCCTGATCCGGCGCCGCCCGGCTCGACCCGGCTCGGCACCGGCACCGGCCCCACCAGTCCTGCTCCCGGTCCGACCCGCTCGGCTCCCCGCCGGGCCGTCGGGGCAGCGCCCTGAGGTATAACCTGAATTGGAACAGCGTGAGGTTTAACATCAAAAACAAGGCAATTTTACAGAAGACTCAGAAACTTATTCATAGCAAAAAGGCAACTTTCTCATGATATTGTAAAATCATCAAGCAATTCAGTTGAGTTTCGGGATTGTGATATCTTACACTGTCTACTCATTCTTCCTATAATTACTTTCTTCCTGCATCTCTTGAATCCTCCTCCTTCCTCCCTGCAGTGAGCAGGTGCTGCCCATGTTGTCCAACAATAATCAATCCATTCATCCATCCATTCTTGTGTCATCTTACTGTGAAAAATATAGTCAGACATACAAATAATTTTAAAGTAACCTTTATCTTTCCCTTTCAGGCAGAGGGAAACTGCCTGAAACTCTGCAACCTAGAATGGGACCTGGCAAGGAATAGGATGTGCTGAAGCTTTCAGCTTTTCCTGTGCAGTGGGACTGGGCTGGAATCGACAGAGAGAAAGATTTTCTCCACCACCTTGACTCCCAGAGGCACCAGTGATTTCCAGCACATGCCAGTGTGTGAAAGGTACTACAAAATGGCCAGGCCATAATCATGTCAAACCTTAAAATTATCTCTTGCACTATCCATTTCAGTGGTGTGATGAGAGAGCTGCGCTTTCTTTGGAAGACCTCAGCTGTTAGACTGGCCAATTAACAGTTGCAACAGTGAATGACATGAACTAATAAAAAATCTAGCATGCTGTAGGTTGGAACTAAATTACTTGTGACCATTTAGGCTAAGTGTTCTGTTACAAGAAATAAAGTCAACCTTGCCATTAAAACAATGAATATTTGCAAAAATTATTGGAATGCATTTTCCAAATGAAAGCATTAATGAGTGAAAAAATCCCTCTTAACTACATTTAGTTAAAGCTGTCAGAATCCCAAGGGAAGCAACTGCAAGGACTGACTACTTGGAGTAGGCAGGGAGAGAGAGAATACCAAGGAGTCTCATAGTGAGTTGTTATGCTGTGAGGGGGAAAAAATAAAAAAAAGAGGAAGAGGAAGACAGCTTTCATTCCCTCACAAAATATGGAAATACAGGAGGTTAGTGTGTGTGTGTATATACATTCCAGTAAGAATCAGTTGTTTCCATAAGCTGCAACAGAGAAGTCTGCAGTTCTTTTGTACATCAGCAGCATGGAGCATGAAACGCATGTGTCCAAACCTTATTACTCAGCCTATTTTGTGTCAAGCTTATACAGGGTTTAGAGTCACTGAAATTTGTTTGTTTGCTGTAAACAAAATAGTATTTCCCCAAACTGAGGCAGAAATTATTACAGTCCATTACAAAAATGGGTAATGGGGCACATAGAAAGAAGATGCAGTGGGAACATCAGGTCACAGCAGTACCAGAGGTTGCCCCACTCAAATGTCCAGGTACATTAATCAAACTTTTCTCTTTTGCTGCCCGTGCTGTAGACAATTCATGGTCTGCCTGGTCATTGCTCAAGCACCCTATTCTTCAGCTCTTCCAGCATAACTGTTTCAAACTTTGTTGAGCCATTCCTGACCTTTCAGACAGATAGGATAATATACTTACATGAATATGTTTTGTGCACAAGAAACTCAGTTTATTTTGCTAAGCTTAATACCAAGTTAAATATTTGACCCTTTTGCCTACGATTGCTAAAACAGAGATTGACTTCTGGAAAGGGAGACCACCTCTCACTGTGCTATCAGCAGGATTTACTGCAATGTTTAAGCACTGGGATCATGTGAATGAGTTGCACTGTCCCTCCCCACTTTTTCCAGGCTCCTCACAACACATCTATTTCTGAGCCTTTGCTAAAGTGGCTCTTCTCTCCTCCTAAAGCAGCTAATTTTGAATCAGTTTTTAGCACCTTTCCAAAATCAAAGAACAACTACTTAGAAATTAGGTTTTTGTAGTGAGATGCAGAAATTGTTTTCCTGTGTATGTGAAACAAGAACTAGGCAGACCTATCTAATAGTACATTCTGTATGTAACTCTTACCATGGTGCAAATCAAAGCTCAGTCACCAGCAAGACACAGGCCTTGCTTCTTTCCCCGAAGATTTTAGAGATTATGCCCCGTTTTGCTGTAGAAGGTATGAGTTAATGGTTTTTTAAACCTTCATCAGACTGTTTATATTCTTCCCTGCTAGAAAATGAAATTTTGAATAGGTTTGGGGAATTATTCTAAACATATTGTACAAAAAAGCTATTTCTACAAAGTACGGTCAATTTCATCAGCTTGCTACTGACAATTCTGATGCTGAAATTTCCTGAGAATGCTCTTTAAAATAGGTGACAGCAGGAGTCCAGTTAAAATCCTCAACAACTGGCATAATTATTTCTGAAATTGAGTTTAAAAGCCATCTTTCACAGCAGAAGAAGATAGCATTGGCAGCTTTAAAGATGCTTTTCCATTCACCTGGTACTTTATTTTTCATTCTTCTAGATAGGAGGTCTGTCAGTCCTCCTATTGGAAGGGTGACAAAAACAGAAGTAGCATTCACTGGCCATGGACAGTGCTTGCAAGCTCCTAGCATGAGGTTGCAACCACAGCTTCTCCTACAAAAATAGTTAGAATTTGAATTAATAACATGACACAGAAATACAGAAATTCACCTTATTTCACAAGAAATTTCAGGCACTGTACTTCTCCCATTCCATGTGGAAGTTACCAGCTGTGTGCAGTTACGAAAAGCTGTTGTGCCCTGATGTTTTTCTTTGCAATCTGCAGAACACAAACAACTCCTATTATTACTGTTGAGACTCCCTTCTTTTCCAGGCTGCTGCTGTCCTTTCTTCAAGAAAGCATCAGCTTTTTCACTTCCTAACAGCTCATCTGTTTGGGAGTGGAGCACAAACATGACTTTTGCAATAACAATGTGATTAAGAGGTGCCTTAATGGTTCATGAGTTCTAGCAGCTTCACAAGATTTGGATAAGGCCTTTCCTGAAGGAAAAGCCATTGAGATTTTGAGGACAGCCAGCCTACCCCGGCTTTTCAGTTGTAAAAACGTTAGAGGCTTGTGTTACTGTGGAGCATTATTGTAGGCTATGTATTAAAATTACATACAGAAATATCATGTTTTGAGACTTGGTAAGACTTTTTTTTTAATGCATAAAAAAACCCCCACTTGATTATATTGATCATGAGCATCTTATGAGAATATTTACACTTGAAGGAAAATATCTCTGTCTACCCAAAGCAATTCTGATTTTTTTTCAATAATTGTTTTAAAACTGGGAAAAAACTGTCATATTAAATCAGTCTTTTGAGTAAGTAGGGAAAAGTGCATCCTTGACACATCTTTCAGTGCTCTGAATGAGAGAATTAAAAATGTGTGAATAAAAGCTCCTATGTTCATATGACATACAGTTGAGTCAGTAGCTACTAGGGAGACAAATTTAGTATTACTTAATGCTACCATAAACCTTTTTTATTAAACAATTTTATGTTAATTCAGTATCATAAAATATAAAAAGCCAAGACCATTTGAGACTTCAAAATACTTCAGGAGAAACACAGATTATGTTTCTTCACAAATTCACTCTTTCCTATGCTTTGTGGGAAATGGAGTAGAAAGTAATGATAAAAATTTATTTCCACTTTTCTTAAGATTTATATAATACTGGTATATATTTCCTACATGTCTGTAGGGTCTTGATCAGCATGACACCTTTAGTTTCTTGCTAAAGTCCATCTTTATTCAAATACCTTTCAATCACTTGCTTAAACTTTATGCTGTGTTGAAACCTGAGACAAAGAATGGTTTAAGTGTTTCTAGACAGGTATAACTTGCTGAGTTGAGACAGGAAACCTACCTTGAAGTCCAAACAAATGACTTGCCTGTTCCAAATACAAATCAGGCATGAATATTTTCATAGTAAAAGCTCTTGCAGAATGTCTTACAGTTCTTTCTTTCTCTAGCTACTGATTTTAACCTCTTCTGTCTCAGTGGCTTGAGCCAAATCTCTTCCCTTTACACATTTTGTAAATGTGAAAAGTGAGAGTGCAAACTGCAAGATACTTAATCTTATTATATATGTTAACACACAAGGTGCAATAATTATATTGTGTTTAAATTTCCCCGTGCAGGAGGCTGTTTGTAGGTGGCTAGTATATTTTTAAAAATATCTCAAAGTACTCTCTAAACCTAAATGTTTCATGATATTAGATTTCTTCGTCTTCTTCTGGCCTTCTGCCCCACTGCTATAATTACCTTAACTTATCACCCAATAATAAAACTCTCTGAACAAATCCTGTGCCAGCTATTAAGGAAAAGTAAAGCTTAGTACAAATTCTCTGCATTCTTTCTTCTCTTCAGCTGCAGTACTTGACAGCTTTCATGGTAGAAATGAAACACACAAAGCCTTTAAGCCATCCCACATAGAAAACCAAACCAAACCAAACCAAACCAAACCAAACCAAACCAAACCAAACCAAACCAAACCAAACCAAACCAAACCAAACCAAAACCAAACAAACAAAACAAACAAACAAAGAAACAAAAACAACTCAGAGCTTTCTAATGCTGATAGGTATTAGACAAAGTCAATTTTGAAGAAGAGGGTACTGGATCCCCTTTTGAGTGGAAAACTCACTGGTCTAACACAACAATCAATCTTGTGAGCTTATATGCACACTGTACCAGTTTCTTTCCTTCTGGGTCTTATGCAAGCCCTTCTAAGGACAAGGCAGCTTCTTCCAGGGCCACTGCGTCCTAGGTGTGTCTGAGGTTGCCAGCAGAAGTGAAAAATCTGGGAATACATTCCTCCATGTAGCTACTGCATCAGAATCCTCAAGTTCCTGTTCTACTTGTGTGACTTTCGAGTTCCAAACTGAGCTGCGTTTCAGTCATAATTTCTTGTGGTTTCACACTTTCTGTGGGAAAAGATCACTTGTGTGCACCCAGAGTTAAAAATGTTTCAGTATCACAGAACAACATATTAAGAAATACTAAACTTCCAAATCATCAGCTCACTAGTATGAAGAAAGGTCATCTCTTTTCCAAGGTAAAATTCTTCATACAACTAGGAAAACCAATACAGAAAAGAAGGTGATCATTTGTAAAAACCATCAGCTACCAATGCAGCTGTTTTCAGCTATTACATTGTCACATAGAGGAAGAAGAGGAAATTGCGGGAAGTTTGTTAGCAGATGCATGACATACATATTTAAAGGAATGCATTCATGTCCAAAAATTTTAGTGTTCATTTGTTGGCATTTTTTTCATCTCAAGATCTTCTGATAAATAACAAGATACTTTAAAACTCCACAAAACTCTATTCTTCCTTCAGGAGGGCATCCATTCTGCAAAACACAAAAAGCCCTCTGGATCATAACCCAGAAAACATAACCCAGCTAAGCCAAACACAAATTTGTACTTAGATTTAGGCATAGGAAAGTTTTGTTGGCTTTATTCAACTCGCTTAAAATTAAGCATATGTTTTAAGGCTTTACTGGATTAGGGCCTATGTCAGCAAAATAAATTTCTTGGGAAGAAGTAATAAAAATGTAGCTTGCAGTGAGGGACAGCAGAGCCATTCACAGTTACAGAAGCTTTAAAACACTAGCTGGTATTTATATATTTAGAAAAGAAATCAGGCATGAAACAAAATATTTTAGATAGCAAACTAATTAGTCTGCTACAGAGGCACTTTTGTAAAATTTTCATTTGAAGATAAACAGTTGTTTGCATCCTTGCACCCCCAAAAGCAAATTGATTTGCACATCAAGGCAAAGCATTTTTTGCAAACACAAGTTTCAAAAGCAATTTTCACACTGTTTAGTAACAGCTTCTCTGTTCCAGATATACCATTGCATTCCCTGGAGAAGAGGACAGACAGGAGGCCAAGCTTTTTAAACACAGTTTCATTACACACATGCACCTGCATTTGCTTATCCAAGTTCACATAATTGCATAGATACTATAAATGTCAGCTAACTAATTCTCTTGTATGCATTGTGCACTGATGTATACTTATTTTTAATGCTAAGAACCTCTCTGAATATTTGATGTTGTAGGTTTATCCTTTAAAGAGAACTTACATCATTCTCAAAACCAGAAGGAATACAATTCTACCAGACTGCGTCTGTGTTAATTTTAATTTTTCCAGCAAAACCTTTCTGTTGCTAACAACAGTGGGGCAAAGTATGAATTCTAATGTAGCTGTGGCTCCTTTGGCATTTACAGCACAGAGCTATCTGGCATCATTCAGAGCTGCTCTATCTTGTGTGAAGGGTCACACATCCTTCAGGAAACACAGACCAGGGAGGGGCAGTCCTGGAGATGCCTTCTAAGACACAAGGCAACACTTGGATTGAATCGAGCTCTGTCTTGGGTGGATGATGAGCAAGTCAAGAGTTTATAGGCTGGGTTTAAAGAGCAGACTGGTAAGGGTGACACTGTGTAGGTGTTTGCTGCAGGCCATCTGATCATGGGGAGGAAGTAGGTGAGGCCTTTTACAGACAGCTGGAAGCAGCCACAAAGTCACAGGCATTGGTTCTTGTGGGGGACTTCAACCACCCTGACATCTGCTGGAGGAACAACATTGCAAAGCACAAGCAGTCCAGGAGGTTTCGGGAAAGTGTTGGCCACAACTTCCTGACACAGGTGGAGGAAAAAGCAAGTAATGGTTCGACCACGTACTAACAAACAGGGAAGGCTTTGTTGCAGATGTGAGGGTTGGGGGCAGCCTTGGCTACAGCAGCCATGAGATTCAATATCTTGCTTGGAAGAGGGAGGGCAGCAAGTAAGAATGCAACTGTACACTTCAGGAGAGCTAACTTTCAGCGACCTTGGAAGAATCCCATGAGAACTGGCCCTGCAGGGAAGATTGGTTCCAAGAGAGTTAGTCAGTATTCAAGCACTACTTCCTCCAAGCTCAAGAACAGAGTATCCCTAAGAGCAAGGATCATAGAATTGTACAATTTGGAAAAAGACCTCTTGGATCATTAAGTCCAACTGTTAACTATCACTTGCAAGTCCAGCATTAAACCTTGTCCATAAGCACCAGCACATTTTTTGAACTTCAAGGCAAGGTGATTCTGTCACTTCCATGGGCAGCCTGTTCAAATCCTTGACCACCCTCTCAGTGAAGAACTCTTTTTAAATATCCAATATTAAACCTCTGGTACAACTTGAAGCCATTTCCTCTTATCCTATCACTTGTTAGCTGGGAGAAGAGATCAACCCCCACCTGTCTGCAGCCTCATTCAACGTAGTTGTAAAGTGTGATAAACCTCCATTTTTCCAGATTAAACAACCCCAGCTCCCTCAGCTTCTCCTCATAGGACTTGTGCTCCAGATCCTTCACCAGTTTCATTTGCAGAAGTTGGTGCTTGGCAAGTTTCACCTGAACATGAGGAAGGACTTCTGTACTATGCTGGTAACGGACCACTGGAACAGATTGCCCAGAAAGGTTGTGAAGTCTCGCTCCTAGTGGTATTCAAGAAGTGTCTGGACACAATCCTGTGCCATGTGCTCTAGGATGACTCTGCCTGAGCAGAAGGTTGGACCAGATGACCCACTGTGGTCCCTTCCAACCTGACCCACTCTGTGATTTTGTGATTTGTACACTGAGGCACCAGTGGTCACAGCAGGACTCTATATTAACACTTTGGCACTCCTCAACAGCAGTGGAGCTGTACCAGCAGCCCTCTCACTAATATCCTCTCTCAGGAAATGTGTTAGACTTCCACAATAAGTTTCATCTGCTTTAGCATCGCTTCACACCTGAATCACCAGACAATGCAGGTACATTGTATTTTCTGCCTTTTCAAAGGGAAAAACCTTCATTCAGAAGACATCATAATTTTTTTTCAAATTAGGTCTTTTACTGATCTGTAGTAGTTCTGTCCTTATACACCATCTTCTAAAGGTGCAAGGTTGCTGAATGTACAGGTGTTTGTGCTCATTCTGCATCGCCAGCTAAAGCTCCAGAGCCCACTGAACAATTTCAGATAGACATGTTTCTAGTTCAGAACTTTTTCAGAAAATAAGTGTCTCGGCTGACAGTAGTATCTTTACAAAAGGGAAGAATGAAGATGGATCTTATCTCACCCTTATGACACATGAGGGCATCCACTGGAAACGCCAGCCTTGAGACACATGAAAAGCAGGTTTCATTTCTCAATGTTAATAAATTCCTGATATGACTGGATTTTACAGCTCAGGATCCACAATCCTCTTTTCATATCTTATTTGCAAGGCCCACTGCTCAGTGAAGATCTGGTCGTGGTCCCAATGCATTAAACAGTAAGTTTATTGACTGCATGAAACTTATGAGATCATAGATGGTAAGAAAAATGGCTCCAAAGGAATGTTTTCTACAGTAATCCTTACAGACAGTTATGGAACTCTGATTAGTAGGGTTTGTTTAAAAAAACAACCTAAAAGTCCATTCTTCCTACCACTTATGTCAGAGGTTATCTGTTCTTCAAAATTCACCTTCTCACCAACTCTTCTGAGGTCCTGTGTTGATTTCTGTGTTGTAAACAGATGCCATTAATCAAGTTGAAGTTTTTAATAATTTTTTAAAATTGCACACTTCTAGTAAATCCCAGTGCCATCTATTCAGCTGGACATAAGCACTGTGCAATCTATAATATCATGGAGAATAATGACATGAGTCACATCTCAATTTCGCTGTATGGCTGTCATCTACTACTGATGGGCAGGAGACCGGAATGCATATTGGAATTGTGTAAGTTTTGTGTTGAGACAGGACTGCAAAGAAGCCTACAGAGGAGCCTTACTCAGCTGCACATTGACTGAAAGTATGGGAGAAAAGAAAGTTTCATTTATTGGCAACAGCAACAATGCTGGGGATAAGTCAAGCTGAGCAGCCAAGCTAAGATGTGCTGACCTGGAAAAGAAACCAGCAGCAGGGAGCAGGCTAAGGTATGACATGGCCGGAATGACAGTTCAGGTTCACCAACAGTTAACTCAGCCTTGTATGTTTAAAAGAGCTTTAGTAATAGAACCATAAATACTCCCACCACTTGAGATCTCAGTCTGGGAGCTTCCTAATGCATTACATATTTTAAAGTTTAATCATCAGCCCTTCTCCAAGCATAACTCCTACTCATTTCAGTTAATCTTTGTCAGAATCAGTCCCAGCAGTAGGCAATGCTCTGCAGTAAAGCAAAAATAAGTTTCTAATCACAGAAATAAAGTTCTGAAATAGTCTTCCAATAGTAATGGTGAGCAAAAACTAGTTTAAGAATGTAATAAAATGTAATAAATATGTATTATTGCAGCATCATGGAACTATGTGTAATGAACCATAGAGATCTCTTTTGGTTCAATTTCCTAACTACCAAAATTCAATACCTAGTAGTAATCTGAAATTTGTACATGCATTGAACTGTTATTGATTAAAATAATTGTCACTAAATAATTATTTTAGTAAGACTATCATCTTCAGGGGAAAAAAAAAGAAAAAGAGCATATTTAAACCACTGTAAATAATTTTTATAAGTAATTTTTCAGCTTATTTATAAATACTTGATGCCCCACAGCATAAATAGACTTTGTTTCTAATTTAGAAAGTCTCAGTTTAATTTTCAGGAATAGCATTTCTATCCAGAAATCTTGCTACTGTACTATACACAAATTTTTGTTCTGAATGAGGAAGGTCTACAAAGGCAATGTGTGTATTAAATTGCCAAAGAACTTGTGCATTTTTGAGGCAATAAACATTCAAGTAATTAGTGTGTTTCAAGTATGATTAGTACTCATAGAAACTTAGTGATTTTAAAAATCAGTACTTTTATATCTACACTAGCTTATATGCATCAGCTTATATAAGAGAGAAGAAACTCCAAAAAAAAAAAAAAAGACTCAGAAAAGAAAGTAAGTTTTAGTTATTATTTTAATTATGATTATACTAACCCTGAAAAAAAACCCAAAGGAAGATCACAACAAAATAAAAACAGGTGTGGAAAACAGTTAAGAGATTGTGTTACAATGCTGCAGCTGAGACTCATAAGGTACCTGTATAAAGAGCAAGTAATACATGTGCTGCACAACAGGTGAGTTCTAAAGTATGTAAGTCAAGATGTCCTAAATAATTGGCTTCCTTTTGATTGTTCACCTGTGATAAAACATTAATTTAATTTATCCACTTTTAGTTTAAGAATGTATAAGTCATTCATTTTGATTTGTGATTTCATCTAGTTTAATCTACAGCCTTTCTCATAACTGCAGCATAAGTAAATTTGTAGTTTGCAGTTTAGATAATGCAGCTTCAAAGAATTACATAGACCACATGGCCATGTAACTGGGCAATTTGATTACAAATGCTCCCTGTTTCTTTGAGGTATGATAAATTATCAAAGAAAATTATATATATATAGTCACCCTGAAGCAATGTATTGATGAAAAACAATACCTGGTATAATTTCAGAATGGAATCCAATAGAAATATTGTAAAAGAGAGGACAAAAAATTGTAGCACAGTGTGTAATTTTTTGCTGAAATGAAAGAACATGCAATCGTCAATGATGCAATAAAATAATAGTGTGCAATGTTCAAATACCATGCATTGCAATAAAGGAGTTGGCTTGAAGATATAAGATACACCTATGTTTCCTGTAAGGTGTTTTGTATTGCAGTTATCTCTCTCAGACCAAGAGTAGTGAGAAACAGTGCCTTTCATTTGTATGGATTTGTAACAATTCCTAGAGAAACAGTAAAAAGTGGATAATTTTGAAACCGTAATTATTTGATAAAATTTTAAAGAAAAAAATGTGTGTATCACATTGGAAAGTACTTTTAGCAGTATTGTCGTCGCACTACTTCTAGGCACTGAAATTAGGTTGAAAATATCTATTGAAATATAGTAGACTTGCAGTATCCTTATCAATTTTTATCTTCTTCAGATAATCCAGTGCCTTGCCTCTAAATATGCAGATCAGATAATCATTGTGTTCAAATGTACTCTTAAAACATTTTGCTGAGCAGACCTCCAGTGTCCCTGTATCAGGCAGAGATGTCAGAACAGAAGCAGAGATGTCTTCTGTTCTGGATACCTGGCTAAGTATTAAGTTCATGCAAGTTTTAGGCTTTGTACTTAAAGGGAAATGTCAGAAGTTAAAAAAACCCACCTTGTTTAAGAAACCAGTGTGTTTTAAACAAGTAATAAACTTTACAAACTCAACACAAGTCAGCAGTGCTGTGAGCATTAATTCCTGGTTTAGTGCTAGGTAGGAGAGTATTTCAAATGTAAATCTGAAGGCTCTTGGTCCTTGCCCTTGTGGAGCTGGCTAGTGTAGATAGTAGTGAGGTCTTGTGTTCATGGCTTTACTCCAGGTGTTGTTGGAGAAAATTGTTTAGAGCATCATCTCGGATGTGATGCCATGCCAGATCACCCTGTGCAAGCATGAACTCTTCCATCTGCCCTATAACAACTCATGCAGAAATTGAGGCAGGAACACAAAGCTGCAGGAAGTACCAATCAGCAGTTTGTGGTGCACAGCTACAACCACAGCTGGCTGAGCAGCCCATCTCAAAATAGAGCCCTCATTAATCAAGATAATTTTATGAGCAGAGTCCTTTCATGTCTCTACTCAAAGTACAGTACCTGGACTATGGTGGCAACAGATGCCTTAAAGATACCTCACTTAAGAGTGGTCAACAGATACTGAAAGCAGTACCCTGTGTCTTTTAATCACATTGCATAATGCACAGCAGATACTTGCATGTGATCTAAAGCAAGTACTGTTTATAATTCCTTCCCTGGCAAGTAAAGGGGGCATTGTCCTATCTTTATGTTAAAATCAGAGAATAAGAAGTAAGCAAGAGGTTTATGTTAGGTGTAATGCCTGAAATACTGTTAATTTATCGAGGATTGTAATTCCTAACATTTTAACTCTGTAAGAAGATGCCTACATTTAAAGTATTTACTTATTCTTGTGGTAAGAAAAATAAGTGCCATGCACCTAATTTGGAGACATTAGAAATGCCTTAATTAAAAGGCAAACACATAGGAAAGCACAGCAACAAACTGCTTTGTTACAAACAGATCTACATGTAGAAAAACCTCTCCAAAACCACAAACAGTAGCAGAATTAATGTGGGAAAGGCTGGGTCCTTCCCCCTGCTGCAAAACGGGTTCTTTGGAATGCATGAAGAAAACCTGGTCTGAAAGTAATTACACTGGAAGCATGGAGCCATCGGCTTTTGGCATGCATACAACAAAAAACAACCTGAAAACACAGAACCCCCTTACCTCAACATCAGCAAAAGCTGGGAAATAGGTCAAATGCAAAACTGCATTATTTCAAATTATGTAACAGTTCCATTACATGAACATTTTTTCTCTTCCATGATACTCTCAAAGTAACATTTCTCCCTTCCACTAGAAAAAAATTACAACTATTACTAGAATTCCTTTGGTTTCCAATATGTGGAAAACAAAAGAAATTAAATATTCTACTCATGTTTACTGGCTTATTTCTACCAGGGTATTTTCCCTTGACTAAGTTCCAGAAATCTGAGATTGAAATTTGTCAGCCAAAAATTGTCCTTGTTATTTTTGCTTCTGTGTTTCCCTTTAAAACTCAAAACCTCTGCCTTTTAATCATGTGGAGTTTTTCTTCTTATTAACAGATTCTTTAAAAAATTCTAGTAAGGACCAGTTCTTGCTCATCACTCACATTAGTTTGTTTCAGTTCTTTGTTTTGAAAGATCCATGATCATGGCTGATCCATGTTCATCTTCATGAAATGATCCTTTTCTGAAACAGGAAGAACTTCAGAGTAAGTGATGTCATATTAGGCTTTACAAAATAAAGTCAGCAAGATACAGAAAATTCACCAAGATACAGAAAGTAATCTTGTCCTGCTCAGTACAAGTAGCTTAAGTGAACCTTTCTAAACAGTGAGTGAAACAAAGGCATTGCAATAGCTGGGGTAGTTCACACAATTCCACCTTTGGAGATATCTACAAAGAACTTAAAGTATAAATGTGTCAGGAATGCTGTAGAGTATAGTTCATCCCTCAGGGAATAAATTAAATTGCTTCTCTAAGTCCCTCCCCAGGCCTATTTCTATTACATATTATTCTGGTTTTACAATAAAAATGTGTATTTAACATGCAAATATTTGTATTCGTTTATCATAACTTTTACCCTTGTGATCACCTCCTTTATCTAGGTAAAACACTACCATGTTAGATATTTGCAAAAAACACTGTCCATTGTAAACAGAAAAAAATACCTGCATTCTTAGACTCCTATGGTTCCCAAAAGGTTATACCTCTCTTCTCTACATCGTCCTTCAGAGTAACAGGTGATAAAGGAACAAGTCACTTCATTTTTTTAATATTATTTGGTATTAGAAATGATCATCTGAGGCATTATCAGTAAGAAGACTGGTCGACAAGTATTCCAGTTTATAAAAAAGGATTGGAAAGGATCTCCTGGGTCATCAAGACTGTGTCCCTGTTATCAGAGTCAGCCTTGCAGTCTACAATTTATCAATCTTCAGTATATTTGCGAAGCTGTGTCTTAAAATGCTACTTCCATTATACTGACTAGGCAGCTGTTCTTCTCTCTTCTGATGCTTCAAAATTTCTGAAGTTTTCAAAGCATATATGTGTAGGGCAGTTTGTGCTACTTCATTCTTGTGCCAGCGTTGATTTCTATGTTAAATATTAACATTCTGTCCACCAGAGAGGGACATAGCAATCCTAACCGCTCTTTGGTTTTAGGTTAATTTTTTATGCCTCTTCTTTAGCTGGTCCATTTGTTTTTTCCTACTAATTTCCATCTTTAATGCATTCACTTTTCCTTGATGTTTCTCCAATATCCAGAGCACTTGAGTCCAATGCTTTCCTTGTCAGCAAGAAGAACTTTACCATTGGTAAAGACATCATGATGATACAATCTATTCCTAAAGTATATGTTGGATCCTATTTTAAATTTTTCTCAATATCTTTGGTTATACTTCATTCAGTATTTACAAGTCTTGCAGAGGGCTGAGATATGATCAGTGGCTTCAACTGCTTACATACATTGTACTCTTGCTTCATCCTAATCATAGGGACATATTTGCTGTCTATGCTCTTTCCTTAATATCTGACCAATTCACAGCCTCTTTTTCAAAATCTTTACTTCTAGATTCCATTTCACATGCTAGTTCTTCAAATGTAGTGATTATTTTATTGTATTATCTCTGCCCAAATGATGCCTTAAGTTTTAACTTTTATATTTTTCAGATTCTCTGCTGCCTTAGTGTGTGACTCTGAACTTCCTATAAAGTGTTTGCAAGTTCTCTTCACAATTAAGTTAGACAAAACAATCCTTTTCCAGCCTGAGAACCAAAGACACTGTTGCAGCTTCGGGCCCAAAAAGTGTAAACAAAGGCGAATTGAAGAGAGCAACCTGTAAGGATGGGACTTCATAGCCTGAAGCTGTTATTGGACAATTAACCCCAATATGTAAATGGACCAAAACTTATAAAAGTGTGAAAACTCGTGACCAGTCGACCATCTTCCATCCATGTTAGGTCCATCTTGGGCAGAGCCACAGCCGAGCTCTTGTATTGCCCAAGGTGTATCCTTTGAAGGCCTTTTAATAAATACCTACTTTATTCCCTTAACTCTGTCTAGCCTCTGTTCCAGGTAGCCTCTTTAGGCATCACTACCCTTCAAATGAGCATATTCAGGTCTTTCAACTTTGCTGCTATCTTAGGTGTTCTCATTTTAATTTCTCAGTGTTAAACACCCTTCACCTTAAATTGTGTGTTTCTCAGAGGCTTAGAGGTAATACAATTTTTTACCTCTATTTTTACTCCCTTTGCTTGTTTCCATGCACTATCTCTCCTCAAATTGTTGGTTATTGGCACTTATTTAAACCAGTGGACACCAGCTACACTTTGTGTAGTTGCCTAGAGCACTCACTGGAAAGGAACCAACTAGGATGTGGAGTCTTCCTCAACCAGGGAGGGTCCAAGTCATTCCTACATGCATGCTCTGATCACCATGCCACTACATGAAATTCTCATGTAGGGCCTCCAGCATCCCACATAGTACCTGAGTTACTGCATAGTTCAGATTAAAAGAAAAACCTCCTTGGCACCCAAAATGGAAGGGGGAAGAAAGAAAGCCCAGTGTCAGGGGTTTTGGCAGAGGTGATGCCTGAGGTGTAGTCCCCAGGCTGGTAGTGCCTTTCAACCTGAGGCAGAGCAGTACCACAGCACTAGCTGGCTGTACCAGCTCTTTGTGGATCAGATGTACAGAAGTGGATGTTCCAAGACGAGATTCACAACAAAACCCTGAATGAATGGTAAATCTCGATCCCGTTCACAGTTCAGTGCCAACTGGTGGTGGGAGAGAGACAACACCACTGTGGTGCAAATTAGACTGCCTTCAGATAGAGAGGCAGGCAAACAAGCTTACAAAATTACTTCTTTAGCAACAATTTGCTGATAAAACCTGAATCCAGCCAAACTTTAAGAGAAGCTTTATGACTGTGGACTACCTGACTTTTCAAACCACTTCAGACTCCCTAACCTCTGCAGCTTGCCTGTCTGTAAAGAAGCAGTAACACCCTAGCAGAGTTTATGTAACTGCTACTCAATATTGCATTAAGCTTCCTCCATCTGACATGTAAAACTTCCACCTGCTCAGCCACCCAAGTCCTGACTTGAACTAATGACTTTTGATACTACTGGGCTATATTTGCTCCCAGCAGGCTGATAAGAAAGTGTACAGAGGATCGCTTGATCCAATTTATGCTATAGTCTGAGATAATAATTATTTTACACTGGCTATTATTACCTAGCAGCAGAATCAGTTTAAGTTTGTTGCTCTCTAGAGAAGAAGGAAAATGCAAATGCAGTGTGAAATCCATGTGCTGTGGTATTTTAAAATGTCGGAGAGCCACTACTGTATCATTAGCTATAATTTTAAGCTTTGACAATGCTGTCAATAAGCCTTGGTATTTTGTCATCACTATACTATTTGAAAAAATCTGTTTCTTTCCATTTGCTTCTTATTTCATCTTTGTGCTTGGCAGCATTTTTATTTTTTTTTCTCTCTGATGGAAATTCTAGAACTACTGGTAGAAAGAAGAGTATCACTATAAAAAATACACAATTCTCGCTCCTTAAATACATCTCTCTTTCTCTGTTTAAAAATTAAGACTTTACAATGTATATAAAGACTGCTTCCTCCCCCTCCCAATTTGTTCCAAAGACAACAGGAGCTTTTAAAATCTGTTTCTCCCTAGACTTACCACTGATATAATTCTGAGTCACTGTGAAAAGTTTGTTTCTGTCCACTGCCTTCTTTTTTGTACAGAGATGTCTTCACAAATCTCCTGTTGTCAGGCAGTGCTGAGAGTAGAGCAACTGTGGAGTCTCTAAATGCCAGAAAAGATGATTGAGTGATAAAGTGATAAAGTACAGGAGTAAACAAAACATTGTAGCATGTTTAAAGATTCAACCCTGCTCTGCATTTGAGCATTTCCTGTGCCTGATCCACACAAAATAAGTATAAAATAGGCCAGCAAGTACAAAATAAGACTGTGTATTCCACTACAGTAGAATAAAGTGGCTCACAGGCTTTCTGTTTAAGCTATTGTAACGCCCTGGTTACCAAGGAGGCTTCAAACTTTCTGAATCTGGCAATTTTTGTTACTGCTGTTATGCTTATTTAATCTTGCACTATCTTTAATCTATGATCTAATCTCCCCTGCCCCTCCCTTAATGCATGTCCTGATCCTGCTACCGTATGCAGAACCAGCTTTCTGGATGCTCCCTCAAAACATACAACACAGCTCACCTTGCTCTTGTGTAGATAGCTTTATCTGTTCCAAAACAACTTGCATCTATAGAGAAGTGAAAAGAGAAAGAGGTCCATTCACTTTGCTAGAAGTTGGTAGCTGGAAATCCATACCAGCAGATCGACAGACCAGAAAATCCTTGACAAAAGTGTATCTGGCACTGCTGTGCTGAATTCAGTGTATCCATCTGAAACCAAGCCTCTCAGATCACCAGGGATACCTACCTGGTGAATTCAGGCTGTGGTTATGAGGAAGCAGCAGTGGAGAAGCTCAGCTGCAGCAGTGGCAGCCATTCTGACCAGGAGACTAGGAAATTAGCAGAATTAGAAAATTAGAAATGTCCAGGCCTTCTCAGGTGTGTTTTGTGGATGGCTCATTAAATTTCACTTCAGTAAAGTTTAACACTTTTCCTTTTCAATGTGGCACTGTATCAAAGGAGCAGCATTTTTTACTTGGTCTAGGAACTGCAGAAGAGAGGTAGGGTAGAATGTGGCAGCATCACCTTGCCTTCTCCTGCCTCCAGGTCATTTACTGGTGTGCGCTCAGTGGGGACTTTAGCCACAGGTGGTGCCACAAGTGCAGGGGTCCAGTCCCCAGTGGGTACCCTAAACTCAGTTCTTCCAAAGAGCAACTGGATACTTCAGTTCTGATCCACAGCTAAATGAATAACCAAAAGAATAAGCATCAATCTTGCAGATGGCTTTAAGCCCATCCTTGGGACTTTGATTGTGGTGTGAAAATTTCTAAGAAAATGAAGAAGACAGGAGTTCAGGAAAAATGAGAAGGCATCATGCAGAAAATGACAAAGTCACAGGCCTGAGTGATAGATTTCATCATCAGGGCTCCAATTTAGATTACAATTTTGGTGATACTTTGGGTAACCCCACAGTCTACTATTCCCAAAATTCTCCTGCCCTAGTTCTCAGGAAGCTTGTGAACAACAGGCAGATAGGATTAAAACAAGGAGTGTGTTATGAAATGCCAACTTATTCTGTTGATATTAGTAAGGACTTCATAAGGAAAGATTTTATCTTGTCAGAAGAAGAGTTTTGTGCCCAGGTTACTTCTAAACTGTAGCATATATCTATATCCTATACAGAATGGTGTGTCTATAGCCAAAGGCCAGAATGACCATTTAAGAGAGAAACACAGAAATATATAAATGTGAAAGAAAGGGACTGTGGAATGAGAAAGATAGTTTGCTTTCCATTTCTAGGCACAAGGAAATCAAGTGCTTTGCATGAGCTACCCTGTCAATAGCTTGAAAAGGTTAGGAGCGGGGGCATTCTTTTTGTGCATGTGATCTTTTCAGCAGCTTGGCAAATAAAATAAATAAATGGAATAGGCCAGCCTCAGAGGTGGGTTTATATTTAAACACAAAATTTACATTCAAGTTTCTAGGAGAAGGGTTGGAACCATGTGATGTAAGCTTGTATCTTCTAATTAAGATCAAATTGCATAGTATTTTTAGACTTTAAAACGACATGATTTGAGCCAAAATGCAATTCAAGTTTTCTTTTCTCTTGGAACTATTGTGATCTATTAGCACTTGACATTCTATAAACCAGGTCTGGCATAGAGTTCAATGGACATAAACCTTGAGTCAGAGGGGGGCTGCTAGGCTGGTTTTTTTCTCTTTCAGTAAACACAGATTTATATGGTGCCAAAAATTCTACAGATCCCTTCAGTCCAAAGTCAAGGGGGAGACTTTCAAAACATTCTAGGCTTTTTATTTGATCCACCTCGTAGCTTTTGGTGTAGGCATTCCTTCACAGCAAATAGCACAAGAGTTAGCATGCTGAACAAATAAATACAAAAAGGTTACTGAGTGCATAACACTTTCCCTCCAAGCAGCCTCCCTCTACCTTGCAGGCACACACTGCAGGTTTGAATTGCAAGTGTAATTCCCACAAAACAAACCAAACAAGGCCCAGAAGGATTCAGAAAAAAAATATTATTGGGTCATGGTAACTTTTGTCATGTGTGAGCTTCCTGAAGATATAAAAGATCCAGAAAAAACTTCTGCTTGTTGGAACCTTCATTTAGACCTCACCTGAACACTCACAAGGTGCTCCTGTGCATCTTGACCCCTCCACAAGGAAAGATTAAAAGGTTACTCATGGAAATACCAAGTTCATCTTCTTGTGAGATTTTCTGACTTGCAGTAAGTTTCTAATAAATGTACCTAGCCCTAGGGGCATCTTGTTCAGGGCTCTGGTTTTATACCTGAGGCAAATATGACTTAATAAGACAAGTAGTGCAGTAAGGTATTGTAAGGTTTTTTCCTGACCTTAAATACGTAAGCCAGACTTTGCTTCTTTAAAAGTGAAAAAAAACAGACAGTTATTACAAAAAAGTTGCGTTGGACGTGCTTTTTGCAAGCATACATCATGCTTTGCTTACAGTGTTTTAAAACCATGCCTCTCAGTCTTAAAAACCACATTCCCTTTTTCATAACTTGCCATTTCTGAAGCAGATAAACACATCCAGGTAATTTAAACTACTTGCCACTTACCCTAAGTGGACTGGTTCACTGTAGTAGAAAGATGAACCTTTGTGCCATAAAAGTGATATGCTTTTGGGCTCCTAAGGACTACACCAGCAGTCTTCAGCTTAAAAAAAGAGAGAAAAAGAATCATTACCACAGAGTTTCACAGCACCATATCCATACACAAGGTTCACAGCCACTCCAAGTCTTATGATAAGTGGTGATCCTAAGCACGCTATGCATTATCATGCACCAAAAGCCACTTCCTTGAGCACATGCCCAGAGCCCTGTCCCTGCTTGCCCAGGAAGAGAGGTGAACAGGTTAAACCTCTATTTCCATGCTTCTTGACAAGGTTATATGAAGGGTGAAGGTGTTAACGAAGCTTTTCTAAGGTTTTATGTCAGATCTTGGCTTCTTTTTTTTTACATTGTTCACAAATAGAATTCAGTCTCTGGAAAAGAAATTTTTATAGAGCTCAAAACATACATGGTTAGAAGAATCTGGCCTAGATTTGAAGGTTTCATGTGGAACTGATAAAAGCAGACTCTTGTTGGCTTTTCTTCCCTCTATGAAAGTGGCATTAGGGATTCACTGGATGTGAAGATGTGTCAAAGATTCTTTATCTACTACTTAAAGCACATTCACCATCTCCTCTTTCTCCATGAGTCTGTTGTCTCCTCATATCTGCTTGTTTGGATGGGGGACATCATTGACAGGGCAGGTATGACTGGCAGAGGAAATTCTCTATTGCAGCAGTCACACAGTGTGATACACCCAGTGATTGCCTTGCAGAGAGTGGCTGTGTGCACAGGAAACCCTTAGTGTTCAGGGCTTGTTGTTACATTTTCCCATGAAACCAGAACTGAAAGAAGACATAGATAGCAAGGACCTTTTTAACTTGGCCTTATGACCTTGAAATTCAGTGTTACTCTGGGACTTGGAAAGAATTAATATGTCAGAGGATACAGGTATATAAAAAAATCCTACTCTTTTAATAATCTCTGTATTCACTCCTATACTGTGGATTTTCAGAATAAAGACTGCTAGAGACCTCTCACAGTGCAGCACAGGCATTTAGAAAAAGTGGTATCATTGCTGAAGGGATAAGGATGTATCTTAATGCTGTGAGATTTAACCAGTTTTTTGTCTGTCAGTAAATGTAAATACTGCCGCTAGTATCTCAGGACAGATTTCTCATCTCCTTTGCCATGTTAATGTCATTCAATGATTTCTTGCACTACTTTCTCTACATTGGCTTTTGGTTTCATTTGTTATCTGACTTTATGTGTTTCCTAAAGTTTAAGCTGCTATTCTTCCTTTAAACAACAAAATTACTAATTTTATTTTCATTTTCCACTTTTTCTCCATATGTCTTCTTTTCTCAACTGCATTTCTTCCCACTTTGTTTTCTACTTCCTATTTCTTTGTCTCCTCAGTTCCTGGCCTTTGTTTCCATTTCATCCCAGTCTGTAATCTTGGCTTCTTTTCTTTCTCTCACCCCTTGCTTTCACAGCCTCTCTTCTTGACTTTACCTCAGTTCTGTGTCATTTCGCCTGTTAAGCTCTCCAAGAATAAATACATATATATTTATATATATGTGATCACTTTGTTGCCTAAGTAATTGTCATGGGCTATCTTGGGCTCCCCCCATTCTCCATGACTACTACAACTGAACAGTCACATTGGGACTCATAAATGTGCTAAGGAGGCTGATTCTGAAAGTGCCCATAATAAAAAGTCTTTCAACTTTTCCCTTTCAACAGACTGTTCCTTTCGCCTGTCAGAATTGTCTTTCAACCCATGAGTCTGCAGACAATCCTGCTCCCTGGTCTGCAGTACTGTGCTGGTGGAAGTCACTCCTGTGTACATGATAACCACATTCAAAGAAATGTGTGAGAAATACATACTTTCTCTCCAGCTGAGATTTTCTGGGGTTTCTGATCCATGCAAACTAAGCACTAGCTATGAAATAATCTGGTTCATGGTTCACGTCAGTTCTTGTTGTCTCTCTAAAATTATCCAAGTCATCTATTTGGGTTTGTCCTCTTGCTGCCTCATAGCTCTTGCTGCTGTCTTCAAGCCCTGGACTCCCTGGAAAGCCTTTATTGTGCCTGGCTGCAGTGGGAACCTCCCTATTGCTATGACTACAAATGCCCATTGCTGTCTTGTCCTCACATTCATCTCAGCCATTCAGAAATGAAGGCCCTAAGAAGAACTAGCAGGCCCCAAATCAATCCTTTGAGCTCAGTGTCAATACCACCTGGTGGGAGAGAGAGCTGGATCTAGTCCTTAATCAGGCAGTGAGCATAGTAATGTGGCTAAGTATAGAAGCCACTTAGTTTACAGTACAGTGACCCAATAATTATGCAAGATAATACTGTATGAACTTAGCTTGCCTGTACCATTCAGAGCACTTGCCAATAATACATGAGCATATTTCATTATCTCCTTCCCTAGCTCAGGGCTCTCTATAAACAGTTTGTTTTCTCCCAGTATTGCTGGAGCTATGGCACAGAGCACTGTCTAGGTATATTTAACCCTCCAGATCATTCCAACATGCTTCTTTAAGAGAAGATCATATTGTTTTTCCTGCTTTCCATTTTTGTAAGCCTAGGCTTTGGCTGGAGGGTACTCTACGTATCTGGCTGTAAATAGAGTGCTTGGAGCCAAGCAATGCAGTGTCTTGACTAATTTCAGCATTCACTTAAGATAAATTATTTATTATACTCTCTGCACAGGCTTTTCTCTGTTGTTGTTGTTCTAATGTCCTAATCTCAGCCAGAATAAAGGGATAATTTGCATGCGTTTTCAGCTACTGCAGTAGCTAACACATGGCTCTGAAAACTGAAGCCAACTACAATTTATTCAAAGTTTGAACTGAGTGGCCAGAAAAGGGAAATCTTGATGTTCCACTAAACCATGTTCCTAATGGTGAGAAAGCTTAACATTTTTACTTAAGCAGCTGAAACAACATCAGAAACATTTTCCAGTGATAGTTATTCACTTGTATCAAGAGCTCATCACCTTTGCTGCTAGAATGAAAATCTAGGAGGATGTTAAGCTGTGAATGGTCTATTTTCACCTCTATGCTGATGGGTCCATCGCCAGCAAAGCATGTCTCCAATGTCATGAGAATGTAAAACACTGCACAGGCAGAGGGAAGGAATACAATTGTGTTTTTAAGCAGGCTCTGAGTTTCCAGCAGGCACAAGGCATAACAGATAAGAAAGAGAATAAAAGTTAGAAGGGAGTGCAGAGCAGAGAGTACCTCCTTCTCCACCAGTTGGTGGCTTGCCAAAGAAAACAACAGAAGTGGGGATTAGAGTTGGCAAGGTTGCACTTGAGAGGACGGCTACCTATTCCCTGCCTTTTCTCCTTCGAAAAGCTGCCATGTGAGGAGAAACATTCCTTTTATTATTTATGGGGACAGCCACTCTTGTTTATTATGCTCATGTTACTATGCTACATGCCAAGTACAGGCCCTCTTTTTCACAGACAGGTTTTTCTTCACAGACTGAAGGGGAAAAAAAAAAAGGAAACATAACACCACCCCCATCCCCCCCTCGCACCCCCATTTGTAGGATTGGTGAGGAAATTAAAGTCAGGGTAGATAAAGAAGGTCTTTCTATGGAGTTGTGATTTTGCTTAGAAAGGTGGCAGCAGTAGAGCATTGCAGTGGTCTGACACCATTGTGCTCCAGGGGATTAGCAGATCTGCTTCGAGAGCATTTCTGTTTGCCCCAGCACTGCTCAGGCAATCGCATCCCTTAACAGCCAACTGGAGAACTCACAGCAGAAGAAAGATTAAACAACCTATAACCTGAACATCAGTATTTGTACAGCTTGTAGGAGATGGATATTTCCCCCTCACTCTGAGTTTGGAACAGTTTTGATAGGAAAGAAAGAAAAACAAGTTTATTCCTCACCCCTTGTATATTTTTTTCAAGGCAGTTGAAGGACAACTGACCTATTTTCTGAATTCAGAAGCAGAGCAGGCTCCCCAGCACCTGATCACTTCTTTGTGCCTATCCCCTGAAGCATGTTTAATATTGAAAGGCCTGGCCCTGGTCAGTGGTTGCAAAGGAGGAAACTCTCAGCTGCACTTGGACTGCAGCCTTCATGCTGGATGCAGGCAAGGATTTGAAACAATCCACTGAATGCAAAGTAAATCCCAAGGCAAAGGGAAGGGAAATTGGGCAACAGTACTTTCTGTGGTAGATGGCAGAGGATCTATTGCTGGGCTGTTCACAAACTGCCTACAGCTGGAGGAAATTGCTAGTTCAGTTATCCTGTGTTTAATATGATTACTGGTGCTGGTTCATGGACTTAATTTCAGTCTTTTGAACTCTTCTCCACTAACAAAACCAAAACAATCAAACAGAAAAAAGGTGCAATAAAATCTCTTCCAAAATACAGAATATAAAATGTATTTTTCAAACCAGGAAACTTCATTCATTCTGTCTTTAGGGTTTTTTCTTATTTTTAACCAAATTATACACAGAAGGATCCTATTCTGAAGAATAAATCTGCCACGTTGTAAGAAAGGAAGAGAACACTTTCTCCTTTCCCAACGGGATTTTTAAAGAAAACACTGACAGATTCTCCCTGAGTTTAGAATCTAGGAATCAAATATTTAGATATGGGAAACAGCAGCAAGATAATATATTTGCAGTGGCCGTGTAAAAACCTGACTTAGTTGGATGCTGAGAGGGTACAACTCTAGAAGACTGTGCTAAGAACGAAGCTCCAGACTTCAGCATCACAGCTCCCACACAGAAGCTTGGCTCTGCCAGGAAGGGATAAGAGAGCAAATACATTAAAAGAACAAAAAAGCTCCTATCTCACACATAATTTTTCAGATTTTTGCCTTAAAATACATGATACGGCCACTTAGCTCTGTTTCAGAAACCGTGTATTGCTTCACAATGGCCTTAGAAGAAGGTGCTGAGCAAACATTTTCCTGTTTATCAGCAACATAAATACCATGTGACAATGGCAATACTTCAGGTGGAGCCTTTTTCTTTATTGGGCATGAGCTAAGTCACTAGGCAATTCCCAAGAGCCAAAAGTAACATACCATTAAGTAATGTATTCCAACAAATCGCATTTTTCATGCTACAAGGTCACTATATAACCACCGTAAACAAACTATAGGTTTGACATGCCAATTTACCCTTGTTTGCAATAGGTTGCTGAGCTTACTTGAATTTCATCCTTAATATAGTATTAATAGTTGTTGCAAACAATGTATTTAATGCCTTCATTATTGAATCAAAAAGCATGATAAATTTTCATGCTCTTTCAATTGCTGTGCTGAATTTTGCAGATATGGTTTGTTTCACAGAAAGAACACAGATGTTATATTTTTTGTTTTTCTCATAATGAAGCAGAAATCATTGGTTTTTTATAAAGAAAACATCTGATATATGGCAATGCAATGCTGCTCTCCTAGTGCCTGTACTGACCTCCCAGCCCACTGCAGAATGCTGTTTTCATTACCTGTTAAATATATTTTCTGTCACTGAGACTGTCCATTTGACTTAACTTACATCTCACTCTGCAACTACTGCATTATTTAAACATTTATAATTCTGTTTGCCAGTGACTGTCTCCATGTTTCTAATGTGTTAATTAACATTTATAACATACCTGATTATATTTTACCTATTGTTGGCTTAATTTACATTGAATGAGCCATAAACAGTTCTTAGCAGTTACCAGTTTAACTCATTACAGGAATAATGTTATGCCATTTTTGACATACAGCTACAGTTAATAACTCACTTCATTCCCTTCATCTTCACCATCATGGCAGGCATGGAGTTATTCTCCTTCTGTTGATACCCCTGACTGCACAGGCCTGGCCAAGCCAGACATTATCTAGCAGGTTTAAAGATGAATTATGTTCCAGAGATCTTTTTTGCATCATCATCCTATTAATTCTTTCCCTCTCTGTCCTCACCTATTAAACATCACAACAAGTCCATTAGCTTCCAGGGAATTACTTTTATTTATGTCGGGAGATGTCTGGGCTTTGTGATCTCTAGCCTTCTGCTGCATCCCAACATCCTTGCCTCACTCCAATGTCCCAGCAGCCTTTCTTTCTTTACTCCATCATTTTCTCTAACTTCCGGCTTACTTCTGGCTTTCTCCACTTGTACCAGCTGAGCCCTCACAGTCCTACTCAGCACTTCTTTTGCGGCAAAACCATTGACCCCTGTGTTACTCAGTCTTGGCATTAACTCCTTCTAGTCAACTTTAATACATTTGTAGTTACTGTATTCTAATGGAGGGTATCTCCAGTCTCCTAAAACCTTCCTGCCAAACTCTGTGTATTTAAAAAATCACGGATTTAATTTCTGTTGTGCTGAGATTTTCTTCCCTCCAAGTAACTAGACTGTCTCACATAGCAGTGAGTAGGTGAGGAAATCTCTTCCCAGTCTAAGTGGGAAGTATCTAGTATCTCCCCGCCTTCCATTAAATTTCATCAGTTCTCTCTCAATCCCTCCACACTCTCAAAACAGCGTAAGTCCATACACTTTTTCTCCTTCTCAAAGTCCTCCCAAACTTTATCCCCTGGTATAACTGGTTATCTGACTTTTCTTTTACTTTTTTACTTGTTTAAGCTTCAAATCTGCATGGGTTCTTGCCTTCAAAAACCCTATCCCTTATCAAGAGCCCATGTTGGTGACTCCAAATACGGAAGCCCTCACTAGGGAAGATATGTACCCAGGCTTCCAGAAAAGTAGCTTTACCTTGCCCTTTTTACTGGTTTGAAAGCAAAACCAGTGAGAGACTCCAAGCCAGAAATACAATTTAATAGGAGAAAATAAAATACATGCAATAGTACAAAAGAAAACCACTGACAGAGTCAGAATACAACCTCACACCCCGCTAGTTAGGGTGGTTGTAGCAGTCCAGATGAAGTGGTCTTGTTGAAGTAGTGATCCTGTAGAAAGGTCTAGTACTCTGTAAACCAGTGGATAAGGGCTGATTGTTCTGTCCCAAACCCCAGATTATATCCAGATGGGAATGCTTGGCTCCTCCCCCCTGGGAGGAGCATCTCACAATCGGCGTGATGTCATTCTATGAGTCATGCGGTGGGTCCTTGATTGCCCATTAATCAGAAATGGCTCCTGGAGGGAGTTATCTGTGAGTCATGTGGCAAGGCTTTGATGGGCCCATTAACACATCATACCCAAACCAATATCCTCTTACAGATATATAGATATGTATGTACAGAATGAAACCTTACACACACTTCTCACTTAAAATTAGGTCTCCTTGTGGTACACAACAGGTTTCCCCATCTTTCTGCATTACCCACCAAGTGTAACCAGGTCCTTGAGCAAAAATAATCCCACGGATGGGTTTGCTTTTGCCTGCAGTTGGATTAATCAAAACAGTCTTTCCTAAAATACCTTTCATATGTTCCACAGGGACTTTGTCTCCATCCGCTATGTGCAGAGGTTCAGACTGGGCAGGACTGGCTTGATTGATGGACCCTTGGGTTTTGACCATCCAGGTGGCTTTTGCTAAGTTCATTTCCCAATTTCTGAAGGTTCCCCTGCCAAGTGCCTTCAGGGTAGTCTTAAGGAGTCCATTGCACTGTTCAACTTTCTCGGTGGCTAGTGTGTGATAGGGCATATGATATATCCATTCAATACAATGTTCTCTCGCCCAGGTGTTTATAAGGCCATTCTTGAAATGGGTTCCATTGTCCCACTCAATTCTCTCTGGGGTGCCATGTCTCCACAGGACTTGCTTTTCTAGGCCCAAGATGGTGTTTCAGGCAGTAGCATGAGGCACAGGGTAGGTTTCCAACCATCCTGCGGTTGCTTCCACCATGGTCAGCATGTAGCACTTGCCTTGGCGGGTTTGAGGAAGGGTGATGTAGTCAATTTGCCAGGCTTCCCCATACCTGTACTTCAACCATCATCCACCATACCACAGAGGCTTCACCCAACTGGCCTGTTTGATTGCAGAGCAGGTCTCAGAGTTGTGGATGACCTGTGAGATGTTGTCCGTAGTAAGGTCCACCCCTCCGTCACGGGCCCATCAGTATGTTGCATCTCTCCCTTGATGACCAGAGGCATCATGGCCCAAGGAGCTAGGAATAATTCTCCCTTGTGCTGCCAGTCTAGATTCACCTGTGATACTTTCACCTTGGCAGCTCGGTCCACCTGCTCCTTGTTGTGATGCTCTTCATTAGCCCGACTCTTGGGTACATGTGCAACCACGTGTCGAACCTTCACTGTCAGCCTCTCTACTCAGGCAGCGATGTCCTGCCAAGTCTCAGCGGCCTAGATGGGTTTCCCTCTGCGCTACCAGTTGGCCTTTTTCAAGTGATCAAGTCATCCCCATAGAGCATTAGCTACCATCCACACGAGTCAGTGTAGAGATAGAGCCTCGGCCACTTCTCCCGTTCAGCAATATTCAAAGCCAACTGGACGGCTTTAAGCTCTGCAACCTGACTTGATCCACCTTGTCCCACAGTAGCTTGTGCAACTTGTCGTGTGGGGCTCCATACTGCAGCTTTCCATTTCCGGTTAGCACCTATAATTCGGCAGGAACCATCAGGGAAGAGGGCATATTGTCTGTCAGTCTCAGGTAGCTTGTTATATGATGGGGCTTCCTCATCACGTGTCAATTGCTCCTCTTCTTCTTCAGATGATAATCCAAAAGTCTCACCTTCAGGCCAGATTGTTATAATTTCCAGAATCCCAGGGCAATTCAGGTTTCCAGTGTAGGTGCACTGCGTGATGAGGGCAATCCACTTGCTCCATGTGGTGTCGGTGGCATGATGCATAGAAGGAACCTTTCCGTCGAACATCCATGCCAGTACGGTAGTCGGGGTGCCAGAAACAGCTGCACTTCGGTGCCAATTACTTCTGAGGCAGCTTGAACTCCTTCATAGGCGGCTAAGATTTCCTTCTCTGCTTCAGACCCTTTGTAGCTTCGGCTCCAGAATCCCAGTGGTCGACCTGGAGTCTCACCAGGCACCTTCTGCCAAAGGCTCCACGACAGACCATGGTTCCTGGCTGGAGAGTAAAGCACATTCTTCATCTCTAGACCCATCCTGACTGGCCCAAGGGCTACTGCATGAGCGATTTCCTGCTTGATCTGGGTGAAGGCTTGTTGCTGTTCAGGGCCCCAGTGAAAATCGTTCTTCTTGCAGGTGACCAGATAGAGATGTCTCATGATCNCCTTTTTCCGGTGTGGTCTGGATCAGTCCATGGCAGATGGTAGGACTGTGCTTCAACCCCTGGGGCAGTCGGTTCCAGGTGTACTGCACTCTCCTCCAGGTGAAGGCAAACTGGGGCCTGCACTCTGCTGCCAAAGGAATGGAGAAGAAGGCATTGGTTGCGATACCCCTTTGCTGCCTTGGACTCCAGCTTATACTGACACTCCAACATGTCTGGCACGGCAGCGCTCAGTGTGGCGTGACCTCATTCAGGCCACGGTAATCCACCGTCAGTCTCCATTCTCCACTAGACTTATGCACTGCCCATTTAGGGCTGTTGAAAGGTGAATGAGCCTTGCTGACCACCTCTTAGCTCTCCAGTTTACAAATAATTTCATGGATGAGAGTCACAGAGTCTCGGTCAATTTGGTATTGCCAACAGTGTACTGTTGCTGTGGTGATTGGTACTTGTTGTTCTTCAACTCTCAGCAGTCCCACAGCAGAGGGGTCATCTGAGAGACCAGGCGAGGTATTCAGTTTTCTGATGTCCTCTGTCTCTACAGCAGCTATTCCAAAAGCCCAATGATGTCCTTCTGTGTCTTTGAAATATCTTTTTCTGAGATAGTCTATGCCGAGGATGCATGGGGCTCTGGGCCAGTCACGATGGGGTGTTTCTGCCACCTGTTGCCAGTTACGCTCACTTCGGTCTCCAATACAGTGAGCTGCTGGGATCCTTCTGTTACTCCAGAAATAGAAATGGATTCTGCTCCTACATACCTTGATGGCATAAGGGTACATTGGGTGCTGGTGTCAACCAAAGCTGTATATTTTTGTGGGTCAGATGTGCCAGGCCATTGGATCCACACAGTCCAATAGATCCGATTGTCCCTTTCCTCTACCTGGCTAGAAGCAGGGCCCCTCTATTCCTGGTCGTGGTGTGGACAGCCTGGTCAGAAAGAAAAATCAGCAACTTTCCCAGGCTATCCTGGGAGGATGTGAGGGAGTGCAGAGAAAGAGTTAAAAACAATTTCTGCACCTGCTGTTTGTACATGAGCTATGTGATGTTTGTCTTGGGATATTTTTTAAGAGATTGTTGCTCTTCTTTCACCAATGGGCTGAGGGATGTCATTTGCTTGCTAACCTGTTAACCAATACGAATCTACCTAATGAACTCATCTATAAAAGGACGAGTCTTTTCTTAATAAACACTTCTTTTGCCTTCTGATCTATGGAGTCTTTATTGCCGCTGAGTCAACTCTACAGTGACAGTCATGGTACACATTGCTCTCTTCCTGTAAATATGTTCCTGCGGTCCCTTCAAGAGGATCAGTCATATCCATCACTCCTATACTGTCTGGAGTTCTGTGCAGGAGAGACTGGAGCAACGCTGATTCTAGATGAGCTTCCTGTGTTAGATGTCCCTCTTTTCAGTTCACGTACCTGGGCTGCTAAGGAGGAGCACATCTTTATGTTGTAACCTAGGACGCCCTTCCAGCCTAGATCCTTCCTGTTCCTGCAGAGGGGGTGACAGACTGTGAGGCGGCCATCAAACTCAACATCTGCTGATGCCAGGCTCCAAATTTCATGCCCAATTGGACACACTCCCCAGATGCACAGGTACAGAAGACACCTTCTCCAGAACCCAGTCACTGGCCACTTCTTCAGGACTACAATTTCTTCCAGGACTATTTTGTCTGAGAAATGCCCCTTTCTATTCCAAGAAGAAGGGATAAAATGGTGCCCTCACAGCATGCAGACCTGAGTCTTTGCCAGCAGTTTTTCAAAAGCCTCCCTGGTTGTGTTTGCCCATAAATGTACCCCAAAGCCTGGATGTGATTTTATTGTATTGTACTTTCTGACTCCACGTTGGCTGACTGTGTGCTGGGATTCTTCATGGAAGTAATGGTATCAGCTTGTCTGTTTATAAGAATTGTACGTGTACTTATGATTGTCATGGGGAAGATCTGGGCACCACTACAGTACTAATAAATGGTCAGTAATAAAAATAAAGGAATAAACTATAAATAAATAGCAGCAGCAGGAGCTGGCAAGAGTCAAGAGACTTGAATGTTTTCTTTTCTTTGACTTTTTATTAAAGTTAGTAAAAAATTTGTATACAAAGAATCTTTTGCAGGAGAAAATGCCTCTTTTTTCGCTTTTCCCAGAATGAGTACTCAGCAAACTGAAACACAAATGCTCCTACAGCACAATATTTAAACTTAGTCGATTCACAGGTATGTTCATTTACTGAAACAAACCATTTTAGGCAAATGCAAGCATTTAATGGGGTTTTAAAGGTGGTCCTTTAAAAATGTCTAATAAAAATTATAAAAATGAAGAAATCTCAAAACTTAATAATTTTATTTACTTTCACACAGACCCAGTTGCACAACTTGTGCTAAAAATTTGCAACCTCTTTTAATATATTGAATGCATGTGTGTGTGCATGTGTAGAAATATATACAAACACCTACATGTACTTAAATGTTTCATGGCCTTAAAAAATGTCATGAACCTTTCAGATGCCAACATTCACTGCACTTGTCCCAAAGCAAAGTCTCTGGAAAGACAGCACCTGTCAAGCACTCACACTCTGGCTATCATAGGGTATACAGAGCCCAAAACAGTTGTTATCTGTCAAAAGCTATCTGTCTTGAAATGGAAATGATAAATGCTTTGCAGCACTGAAACAAGAGCTGCTGATTTTTTCACTCCATTTTGCAAAGTGCCTCGGTTTACAGGTTTCCTTGCAGCAGAACCCTGTAAGGGCCACCCATCAGCCAGGCTCTGTCTGCTCTGTGAGAGTGCTGCCTTTTCTCCTGAAAAACAGTAATAATTTATTCAGTGGGAACTGACCAATTGAATTAGTCTATTGGACACGGACTTCACCTCATTTAAAAGCTTTCCCCACAGGCTATCATCAGCATATCTGTCTCAAAGCAGCCTTAGGTGACTACTTCATCTTATGTCTGAGCCCTGTTTGGAAGGGCTTCTCCAGAAAAATCCCACATAATCAATTTTCTGTTACCAGGCACACATTATCAGAGATATTCCATATTTTCTACCAAAGCACTATTCCTAGTTTTATTCTTTCCATGTCTTTCCTAAGTGTGTCCCTATGGGATAATTTAACTCTTTCTCAGAACTCTGGACACCAAAGAAAAAGTTACGAAAGTGAAGCATTTTACATTTGCAACATGAGGATATAGACTAAGTCAGTAAAACCAAAAACCCTAACCAAAATTAAGAGTAGAATTCAGTCAAGCAAACTGCTTCCTATTTAATCTTCTTTTATTAGAGCACAAACACAGCAGATCTTCATATATGAGGGATCTCTGGGAATCCCTGTGGCTGAAGCCTTTACTGCCATAAATTTGTATCTCTGTGCTAGGTACATTATGTCCCTAGCTCCTTCACCACACACCCCTTTAAAAGCTGTGCTTTTTCCCTAATATCTGTTTGCAGCACCAGTTTTTTGCACAGCTACAATGAAATGATACATTTCACCCCTCAGCTGCACCTCTTGGCTCACATTTAGTTTTTGGTGCTTGTAGAGGGCAAGGCAGCTGTGATGAAAATATGATCACAGAAGGCCACTACTTAAGAATCTGGGAGACAAATGATTGTCCAAAAAATTAATTTCAAACCCCACCTCCTCTTGGTTACAGATTATGAAATTACTAATAAAATACAAAAAAACCCACCCCTTTATCCTAAACATAGTGGCTATGGATACCTGCAAGCTGAGAGGAGCTGGGGCAACCCCCAAAGCTAGAGGTATTTTGCTAACCCATAGGACAAAGTGTCAGTGTCTGAGGGCTGAGATCTCCAGGTACTGAGTTTTAGGGAAATCCCTCCTGAGTACAGACCAGCTCCTCCTTAGCAGTCAGAAAGCAGCAGAAATTGTCTTCTTCCTGGAGAAACCAGGTTGCCACATATTCTAAACATGTATTAAAAAGGGCTTTTGTAAGGCTATACCCTCATTTTTGAATAGTTAAAGCATAAGATTAAGGCATAGGATCTAATTATCATAATTATTATGTGAAGATAGATGGCTTAGGTTCTTGTAAGCATTTCTTCAAAAAGAAGCCTCTGAGACTATTTTTAAAAGACCTTTTAAAACTGAGTAATTTAACAGGGGATCTGCTTAATTCAAAGGCTTTGAACCCAAAAGGCTACTCTAAAAGAAAAGCTAGTTTTCACTGCAGCAATTAGGATACATGGGCCTTAGAGGAAACCAAGGCAAAAAGCAGCGGCACAGCCTCAATGCAGCCACTCCATTCCAGGGCAGACAAACCCATACAGCGTGAATTTGAGCCGGTGCTTACCACTCGGCTCTGGAATAATAATCTCAAGTTAAGGTTATTACATTGTTTGCACATAACAAGAAAATACTTCAGGAAAGACTCTTAAAGCAATTTATGACCACTGGGCTTCCAGGGACCCCAGTGGAATTCCTGTTGAGAGGTTTGGAGATAATGAAGCAAGGTGCTGTAAGTTTAAATTACTCATTCATCATCACATAAGTTATTTAGCAGCAGAAGCCCAAAACCCAGAACCCTTTCTGATGCTTGGTAAGCCTGTAATAAATGTTATGAGATGACAGAGGGTTCCTGAGGCAGGGGCCAGGAGCTGATAAGGCAAGAGTTGCATTCCAGTCCCCTATCTTGTGTTTACTTCAATCTGACCACCGGGCAGCATTCTTTCTAGTGAAAGGAACAAAGCGCAAATCTCCTTCTTACCTTCATTCTTAAAGGTTAGGCTTCTTTTCTGGGCAGAACATGAAGGTTTACCTTATCAGGAGAAATTCCCACGTGGCACAGCCAGGCAAACTGCTCAGCCATGTGCAACATGCAGTCATGTGCTGCAGCGAAAGGAAGAGCTGGTGGAAGGTACACTACTCTGCAATATCTTAGGGACAGATATTACTGTAATGACAACAAAACCAAGTCTGAATGGTCTGGGAGCATTAATGAGTTGGAACAGAGCTCTCCAGTTGGGATAATGTGGTGACAGAGACTGCATGGTCTTCATAGTTCAGAGCATTCCTCAGTGCCTCAGCCTGTGCCAGGCAAACAATGCAAGTTTTAAACTCTCTAGAAAGCTCTTTCCATGTCAACTCACTGTCTGGGGTTTCCCATTCCCACTCTTCTTTTTTTTTTTTTTTTTTTTGAATGCAGGAAGAGATGGCATCTCCTACTGATAGCAGAAATAAGTCTTGGCCTTATGAGGAATTGTTTTTCTCAGAGCTGCCAGGAAATCTCAGCAAAAGCATTGGCACCCTTGAAAGGTCTGAGGCAAAAGCCATGCTGCTGTTAATGTGTTCAGACAGACAGTGCCAGCCTCTTGCAGAGCAGGAGGTGCTGAGTGTCTCAGGACATCCGTTAGAGGACATGAAGGCTTCACCAGTCCAGAGTCCTGGGATGCACCCTGTGTGCAGTGGATTCAGCTGGTTTGGTGGATCTCACTGCAACCACAGTCTTTAAGAGCTTTTGCTCAGCTGGGAGGAAATTCTCCTACTTAAAGTTCTGTTCTGGTTCCTTTTCAGAACCAGCACTGGAAGAGCCCCTGCCTGCAGAGTTACTTTACATCTGCCCATCCTCTGTCTAAGTCCCCATATCAGCTGCTGTGTCCCAGCCAGAGAGGAATGATGTTTTGGTTTAATGAATGTGGTACTTGGTTTTTGCTACTCTTTGTGAATGTTTGTCAGTTTATCTCTATGAGAGAAAAGACCTAACTTTTCCTCTGTATTTGAGTCTGCAGAGATGGGATTCGATTTCAGCAAGAGTCTGATGGGTCATGCAACACTGACACATATTTAGGCACATTGGAAAGAGCAAATAACAGCGATTTTCCTTTCAGATTGTACAGTGGTATCTGTCAGGCTTTTCTAAATGTGGAGCTAAGGTAGGATGCTCTTAAAACAGTGGCAACTGCGTATTCCTAATACCCTTTGAAAAAGTCTATAATATCATCTGTTAAAAAGCATCTGGGAAATCCACCTTAAAAAAGCCACACCAATGAAATGGCCTGCCAAGCTGCAGCTCCCTGATCCTTCCATTATAAAGAAATTTGCTTATGATGCAATTTATGTAGGCTCTGTAGTCCAGCAAAAATACATAAAATGGTATCAGTTTACTAGAATCAGTCCTAAAGCAACTGCTTCCTAGAAGGGGAGGTTAAAAAAAATGAAGCAGCAGCTTGCTTCACACTCAGTCAATTGTCGTGACACAGGTCTCTCAGTAATGCAACAGGAACATGAGAAATGATGGTGGGTTTTTGGTTGGGGGTTTTTCTGTTTGCTTTCTTATGAAATCTTAATGTGGTGACTAAAAGCAGAGGAAATACCCACTTTTCAAAACTGACCTATTATCAGTTTTTCAGCAATGTCTCAGGCCAGCAGTCTATCTGCCACAACAAAATAATGACAATAATGATACCCTTCCCTCTACTTTGAGAAATTTATTGGAAAAAACCTTTGTTATATCTTAATCTTAGAACCTCCTTGTTTGAGAGCTTTGATGACCAAAATGTTTTGACCCTCTGTTTGGGGTCAAAGAAGCTTCCTGAAAGAAAATCTAATACCTCCCACTAACCACAGATAAACTTCTGTCTTCCAGCAGAAACTCACCATTGCAAAGACATGATCTGACATAAAAGTAAAGAAAAGGTTTACATTTTTTGCTGAACTGCTTAGGTTTTACTGTGAGGGAAGCAACTATCAGCAGAAGCCAATGCAGCTGCTACAGAGGGTTGGTGATGTTGGTTTTTTGGGGGTTTTATGGGGTTTTTTTGTTTGTTTGTGGTTTTGTTGGTTTTGTTTGTTTTTCATTTTTTGTTAAGAAGCTGCATAGATGCATGAAACAAAACTAAACCACATGTTCAATTAGTGGGAATTGGAATCCACAATCATATATTCATCAGCTGAAAACCCCAATTTTTATAGAGGGAATTTTTCCTTAGTTTCCCCACTTTTCTGGAGCAGAAACAGCAAGCTAGATGAAAACTTGAGCCCAGACAGTTCCTTGTTACAGAGATTAGCCTGAGTACCAGAAGAGCACTGTTACACAAAGTGGAAGTGACCTACTTAATGACTGTGACTCATTTCCCTCTTTCTTTAGGCTGGTAGTTAGCTGCCATGCCCCCATTCCCCCCACCCCCCAAGGGATCTTGTTTTGCTGAGCATATGTATATAGCTTTAGATATGAAGCATTGCAAAATGCGGTCTGGAGACAAGGGTGAGGTTGAGATACCTGGAGCTACATAAAACTTCAGCTTCACAGGAGTCTCATTTTGGCAGGCAGTAATTCCGCAGTTACACAGATGAGTATTATATTGTCTTCCAGGGTAAATCTAGGCAGTGTAGTAAATAAAAATTCTAAGGTTTTTTTGTTTTGTTTTGTTTTCACCCCCTCCCAGTAAATGTAAAATCTCCTTATATTTGTTTATATCCGTTGTTAAGGTTATTCCAGTTTCTGTACAACTCACCCTCTTTTTCCCCCTTGCTGTTTAAAAGATAAGTGAGCCTGTGAGCTCGGATCCCGGGGAGCCGACCCGAGCCCCACGCAGCGTGGCGGGGCTGGTTCCCCGGGCCGGCAGGAACCCGAGCCGGGGCCGGTGGCATGGCGAGCAGCCCTGGCGATCGGAGCCGGGCTGGCCGCTGGCAGCTCCGGGGGCGGCGGGGCCGGTCCCCCGGGAGG